>VMDR010000868.1:0-168301 GCA_007922815.1 Macrotus californicus | reverse complement strand
GTGCACTGTTGGTGGGATTGTAGACTGGTGCAGCCACTGTGGAAAACAGTATGGAATTTCCTCAGAAAACTAAAAATGGAATTGCCTTTTGACCCAGCAATTCCACTGCTGGGATTATACCCTAAGAGCCCTGAAACACCAATCCAAAAGAACCTATGCACCCCAATGTTCACAGCAGCACAATTTACAATAGCCAAGTACTAGAAGCAACCTAAGTGTCCATCAGTCAATGAGTGGATCAAAAAACTATGGTATATTTACACAACGGAATTCTACACAGCAGAGAGAAAGGAGATCCTACCCTTTGCAACAGCATGGATGGAACTAGAGAGCATTATGCTAAGTGAAATAAGCCAGGCGGTAAGGGAGAAATACCATATGATCTCACCTTTAACTGGAACATAATCAACAAAAGAAATCAGCAAACAAAATACAACCAGAGACATTGAAATTAAGAACAATCTAACAATGGCCAGAGGGGAAGGGGTTTCCAGGAAACACTATAAAGGACACATGGACATAACCAAAGGGGAGGGTGGGAGCGGGGGAGGGGGGTGGGATTGGCTGGGGTGGGGGGAGAGTGGTTGGGGGAAAATGCAAACTGTAATTGAACAACAATAAAGTAATTTAAAAAAAAAAAAGTGAGGGGAGTGTCCGTGGTGTAGAGACGGCAGGCAAAGGGAAGAGTCGATCCCAGGCAGGATGGAGTGGAACAGTGAGAAATTTCATCTCACTACTCAGAATGGTGCGCAATTTAAACTTAAGAATTGTTTCTGGAATTTTCCATTTAATACTTTCAGACCAAGGTTGACTGTGGGTAACTGAAACTGTGGAAAGTGAAACTGTAAATGCTGGGGGACTACTGAACCCCTTCTCTGCTCTCACGTTCTCACACTGCTGCTTGAAGCTTCCCAACACCCTGCTTCCTCAGCAGCTCCCTTCCACCAACCGTGCTCGGCCAGACTGCGCACTCAGCCCTCTTCTCCGCTTGCTCTGATGACTCTAGCTTAACGATCGCACCCAGCCCCCAAAGCAACGGGGACTGCTTCACCTCTGCAGTTCATTCTCAAGCCACCGTTTTTATTAAATAGCTCCGACCTCTGCGATAAACTCGAGGGTCAAATATCCAACTGCTTGCTACATGTGTTCCAATGAAAGGCCTGTTCACGTGTGCCTCAGCCCAACACGTGCAAAATCAAATCGGCTTCTACTACAAACCTTTTCTTCGTGCTCCCTTCTCACTACTAATGAAAACACTGTGCTGCTGGTCCCTCGAACTAAAGACTCCCTGTCTTCAACTCATCCTTCCTCTTGTTCTCTCCCATCTCCACTCGGTACCGAAGTCCCATCACTGACATTCTTGTGCTCCAAGTCCTGAAACAGCTCTTGGCTGCCTACGAGAGTGTGTCCCAGCTCCCTGGCCACGGCTTTCAGAGTCTTCCATGGCAGGTGTTTTCCATAAAGCTCACCCTTGTGAAAAATGAGATAGATTTCCATTTGCCAACTAAATTCTTTGCCTGCCTTTTTCATCTTCGACACATTTGCTGCATCTTCCATTTCTACCTTTCAAGAGCCTACCTCATCCTAAAATTTTGGCCCCAATGTCAGCCTTTCTATTAAAAATGTCCCCCATTTCCTGAAGATGGACTCTCTCCTGTCACTGATACCTTGCTCCTCATCTGCCTCTCCATTCTCCAACTGGGCTGTCCAGGTCCATGTGATCTGCTTATTTTTTGCACACGGCCACTGCATGGCGTGTACAGAAATTCATGGGGTTAAACCACATCTGAACGAAGCACTTCTATCTGGTTGCTTCTGAGTCTTCACACGTGGACCTTGATCATGCACCTTCGGGGAGTTGGGACTAGAATAAAGTTCTGTTGCTCTTCTCTTTCATCTAAAATGCATGTAAGCAATGCACATGAGCTTTGTGTCGGTGTGAGCAGTGATGAGCCGTTCATCAGGCGGCCCCACAGGTACTCGGGGAGAAAACGCTGGAGGGTGGTGGTGGACAGAAGACACACCTCTGAGCCCGTGCACCTGGCACAGGGCATGTGGCCTGGCTCTGCCCAGGGGGCCACTCTCACGCACACAGCACAGAGTCTGCAGCTACCAAGCGTACACACATGAAGAATCAGAGCCCGTTATCTACAAATACTAGAAAGCGCACTCCAAAGAAAGCAAGAACAAAGCATGAGCGAGTGACAGCCCTCTCAGTGCATGACAGGGATCTGCCTGCCCACTGGACAGGGGACAACAAGCAGAGCTCAGGCACGGGTGGAACCGGCTCGCGGAAACCTGAGTGTGGGCTCTGCAGTGAAGTGACAACCATGAACACTGGCCCCCTCGGTGGGGCAGCTTTATTTAGCTTTCAATTATTTGGGATTACTAAGAGACTCTGGTCAGGGGCATCTCATCGACTGCAGGCGGCCTGGCCACTGGGCAAAGCTGTTCTGATGGAGGAGGCTGGGGACCCTCTGGCAGGTCAGGACACCAGAATGAACCAGAGAATCAGCTGCTTTTCCATTTGCACCAAGAGACGTCTCATTTTCTTGATAACAAGGGAAATTTAAAAGTGATTCCACACCAAAACGCCCAGCCCATGAAGGGGCCATCAAAACTCCTCTGGCTGGGAGACATTTGCGTTTTTTTAAAACCTGAAGCATGATGACCGATATCAAATAAAGAACCATTTACTAGAAAGGCAGACCACTGTCAACTGTTTTTCTTAAACACGTTTTAAATGAGTAAGGACTTTTGAAATACCTGATTTTCACGAAATGCTTCCCTTGTGCGGCCACAGAGCAGAGTGCATGCAAGCACACCTCTCACTTGTCCTGGTTCTCCGACTGGCCAGGCCCGCCCCAGTGGCTCACACCAGCTCTCAGAGCTCCTTGTTGCACAGGGCCCGCAGGAGACGTGCGGTCTGCACAGGAGGGACAACGGAAGGTTCCCTCCCCTCCCCACTGTGCTCTGATTCGCGACATTTGAACATGAAGTACACAAAAATATTGGTCATGAAGTTTTCTCCAAGGGTGAAGAAGTTACAGTTTTATGCTTAAAGGCTAACCAAATCATTTTACTACGGTGGGAATTTAGTGACGCAATGGATTTTAGGGAGCTGATGCTGGAATATAATCTACGCAAAGATAGGGTTTTGTCAGCTTTGTCCACCGATGTGTTCTGCGTGTCTTAGAATAGCCCCAGGCACACAGTAGATGCTCAACAAATATTGTTGAATGAATGAAAAATATGTTAGGAAATTAAAGTCACTAGAGTGACATTTTATTTAAGGAACATTTTGCATAATGTCAAACCTCCATTAACACCGGGAAAAATAAAGTGAGCCCCATAATGTCAAGAACAAGAATGAGTTATTGTAACATGTGGAAACCTTAAAAAAAAAAAAAAAAGCAGCACAAAATGTAGGAACTTTCAGGAAATGAACAAAAGAACGGCTGTCAGCTCTCTTTCGGCAGCAGTAAGGGTGTGAAGCTGTTTAACTGATTCGATCCCACAAGTAAATCGCTGATTTTAACCACGGACCTGGCTCGGCCTGAGACACTTGACCAACTGCTAGGAAAGGGGAAGGCGGACTGCTTTGAGATTTACTTCTCTTCCTTCATAACCAGCCATGAAACAAGAGGGGCCTAAGGACAAAACTGGGAGGTCAAGAATAACTGGCCCTGAATTGGAAAACCGCGGCAGTATAGTGCTAGCAACAAATACCCCTCCAGAGTTAAGTGAGGTGTTGCTTTGCCGCACAGGACGGTGCGCTGGGGGCCACGTGGAGTCGGTGGGGCTGAGTAAGGAATGCTCTGGGGGGATGAGTTTTCAAAAGCCCACACATGAGTAGGTGATTCTTTTGAAAATAAAATGCCTTTATTTGATATGGGACTCTTCTTTCTTCCACATCATGAAATCAGAACATTTTGAAAGCCAATCTTCATAAAATTACTGGAATAAAAAAACTGCTCCATGTGACTTTGTTCTAACGTCAATTACTACTGATTCATTCATCAGAAACGTCAGACCTGAATCTTCCCCTGTGAGATGTTGCCATTTTTAGATTGCTCCAGAACCAAGTCAGGGGTTGTCAGGTGGGTCATTGACCCTGTCAAAGGTCACCATGACAGACTAGGGTTCCTTCTCAGAGATGCGGCCTGGACTAGAATAAGTAAGGTGTTTTTAAACATTTTTTACCTTAGAACATCTTCACTGTGCTTTATTAACTGAATTAAACGTTTGAGTGCCTGGGAGTGAGGCAGTGTTCCACACGCTAGGGGATCACCAGTGAATACACTGTTCCTGCTTCTAGAACTTACTATCTAGATGACGAGAGACAGACGTGCGCTCCGACAACTGCCCCGCGTCGGAAAGAGCGGGGTGCACGGGCCGAGGGGTGGAGAACGCACCTGCGCAGCACCGGCTCCGCCCTCGAAGAGCTGCTCACGGCTGCTCAGGAAGGGGTCTGCATTTGGCTCAGGGTTAGAGTTAGTCTAGGTTTGTGAGAAATACTCGTAGATTACGAAGGACTCGCTCTGCACAAAAACGGAAGGCTCGAAAACCAGGGCTGCGTCAGCCTATGGACCCCACTGGGTCACATGACGTGAGCCCTGGAACGAGGCACGTGCTGGCACAGGTAGGGGGACAGGTAGGGGGCTGGAAGCCTCCGGTAACACTGGAAGGTTTCGGGGTAACTCCTTGCGTCCCACCGCTCATCTGGCCATTCAGCCCGCCGCTTTTCTTACTGCTGCCCTGGTGATGGGGTGGGGCTGACGGTGGCCGCGCCCTGGCCCTTCTTCCCAGAGGAGTGCAGGAGGGGCCTGAATATGACGTGAGGACACGCCAGTCTGTCAACCTGAAACAGTCACAGGGCGGTCGCACCGTTTCCCTGGGGCTGTGCTGTGTTTGTCACTGCCTTGGGCGGGGAGGGGCGGGGAACATCTGGAAGACGGAGAAAATATTGCCTAGAATTTCAAGTGAAAAGTATTTGAAAAGTCAATGGTGGGAATGGAAAAATGCTTTCTTAGCATTTTAACACGCTTTACACTATCAAAAGAAATGATCTATTATCCTGAAATGTGCGCCTGATTGAGTGCGCTTACAGAGGCATTTGGAGAATTTTAAAACATCTTTTTGTTTTTTAAAGAAAGGAAACAGAAGGTCAGTGGAATAATGTACAGGAACCCAATACTGTATTTTAGACAGAAAATGCCAGAGAAATGTTCCTAAGTGGCAATAACGATGTTCTCTAAGCTCCCAGAAGCACCAAGCGAAAGCAACACACGTACAAGCTGGACAGAAGGCAAATCTTACCTTTCTTGAAGACCTAGCTGCACACCTTAAAGACAATTTGCCTCTTTATATCAATAGAGATACGTTCCTCAAAACAGGTTCAAAATCGGGTACGAAGAAATGACCCAAGAATTAATTAACTAAATAGGAGACTGAAGTAAACAAAGGACAAATTATCATATCAAAATAAAAGACAAGAAGCATGATTAAATTAGGCTTCCAAAGACCCGGGAGAAACTTATAAAAGGCATGTATGCATTTACCTGGTTTTTATTCTTTCATGATTTAATTTCTAATTTTATTCACTACCATCTGATAATTGCATGAAACACTTATTTTAACCATGGGCAATTTAGACCATTTTAATTTTTATTTCAAGGCCATGAGACAAAGGAACCTATTTATTGCCTAAGGGGATTTTTTTAAACAAAAATTAAAGCTTAATCTTTCATGTTTTAAAGCATAGATGGTTTAAAATCATTTATAATAATGCTGTAGGGAGGCTGTTCCTGGGCATGCAAAATTGAAATGATAAATTTACAATTATTAAAAGAATTAATAGTTTAGGGGATTCAATTGTCCCTTTCCTTTCTGGATAGATTTGTCTAAAGCATTAAGAGGCAGCTTGAAAAACAGGGTAAACCCAAGCTTTAGCAGGAGTGATACATTTCACAGTTTGACTGGGTTGTTAATGGAACAATCATAAGCCCAGCTTTTTGTTATTTAAAAATAATAAGCAAAGGCACTGGCCTTGGGAACTGCTCCCCACCCCCACCAGGAAATTGCTCTGATGAAGTGGAGAGTCATGAATTCTACTAACCACGTTTTCTGTGACTTTGAAAGAGTCCCTGATGGAAATTAGACAAATAATTTACTTTCACTTAAATGCCAGATTTTTTAGTTATACTTAAGAAATATAATTGAAATGTAGATTTAAATCGTTTCTGCGGCTACACTTCAGGATTCTAATGAAATACTTTCAGCTATTATGCAAAGCATTCCTCAACAGAGAAGAGAAAAGCCACTCTCAATGATACCTCAGTGAGCAGAATCTGCGCAGGAGCAGGTGCGGCTTTAAGAGCGGAGGGAAGGACACCTTGCCCGTGGTGGGCTGTACGGAGAGCAGGAAGGGGATAATCTCAGGACACACTGTCCCTTTCATTAAGGCCCCAGGAAAAAACTGAAAATGGTCAAATATGTCTGAAACTCCTTAAATACTTCAGTCACCTTCCTGGGCTGTCTGAGTACTGCACATTAAGAAAGCTATGACATATCTGTGCTCCTGACCACACTGGAGGGAATGGACGTAGATCCCCAATGTGGACCTCCCCTCTCACCCCTCGCCCCTCACCCTCTCAGCACCAGAGACGGCTTCCTTGCTAGCTCAGGACCACGCCAAGCTTCCTCCTGCCTCGCAGCCTTGGCACTTGCTCTGTCCTCTGCCTGAATGGCCCTTTCCGTAGGTATCAACATGGCTTCCTCTCCTTGATTCAGGTTTCTGCTCCAATGTCACCTTTTCAGAGAGAAAAAGCCTCCTTCAACCCTCTTTGCTCTCCACCTTCCTGCCGGGTGTCGGGTGTCTCTTCATGGCGCTTGTCCATCACTTCCAGGGGACAACCTTATTTGCTTCTTGTTCCAGTTACCCTGACAGACTGGAAGGCTGTCAGGCAGAAGGGACTGTCCCATCTGCTCTGTTCACTGCTATGTCCCCACCCCCAGGGCAGTGCCCACCACTGCCCCAGCATTTCAGAAGCACCGTCTGTCAATCACATCACCATGGCGATCAGCTCACATCTGCTTTTGCATTTAGCTTCTTAAACTGACAAGTCCTCTTTTAAAGAAGAATGAAATGTTCGAATATTAATTTTGACTCCCTGGAACCATGGCACATTCCAGCACAAATGTCATGACAGAAGAATATATTTTAATCAAGTCAAATGAACCCTCACAAGCAAACAACAGGCCACACACCTTAACGCAACTGTTGGAACGGTGGGATAATGTGATGGAACCACAGCATTAAGTATGTCAAAGTTAGAGTAAGGACTGACCGTCTAAACGGTGGGCTATATGGATCCTTGCCATAGAAGGAAGAGGGTTTTCATAAGAAAAAGAATTTTCTTTCTTCTACCTCTTAACAAGGACTTGATCAGTTTCTGATATTTTCAATAGCAGGGAGAGAAGGTAAAGGCCAAGGTTGGAAAAATCAGAAAAATTTTGACAAAAAAGTTGATATTGCTTTCTCTTAAAAAAAAAAGAGCAAATCCTCTTCTCTTTTTATAGAAACAAAAAAGTGTTCAGGTTTTGAGTGACTTTTAGTTCTTTTTCTCCAAATAAAATATAATTAAAAATATGAGCTTCTGACTAAAGATACAATAAAATGTGTGACGCTTTAATGTAATCATATCATGGTCTTCACAGGGGAGGTAAAAATTCTTATTTGAGAAAATACTTCCAAACCCAATATATAAAAAGATACATCAAAGAGGTTAATTTTTCAATTTGTTTTTAAGATCAATCACTACTATTTTTATAAGGGGGGGATTTATTTTGTCAAAATGTTTATTTCTGCAAGGGCCTCTGTAGGACTCACTGAAATAACAAGCGAGCCACACACAGCGTCGGCACTGTGACTTGCTGAAGTCACAGAGTGGTTTTTAGGAGGACCGCTCGCTGCGTCGGTGCGTCTCTGAAGGCAGTTAGAGGAGGAAGCCAACGCCTCTGTAGGCTTTGTGATGAGATCACAGCACGTTAAGGATGAACCCCCCAGCTTTGCCTAAAAGTCTCCCGGATTTCTCCCTCCAAAGTGCACGCACAGGGAAATGTACGTCTCAGATCCACAGCGTTTTATAAACAGACCAAGGGCCCTTGCCTTTGAACCTGCCAGAGGGCTTCATTGCTCCCTAATGTCAAAAGCCTTACGAAAGCTGGTCCACAGTGTGCTGCAGCTTTCATTTTCTATTTTTCTGAAAGACCTCACACTATTACATAAAAGTCCTTTTCAACACTTAGCTCATCTTTCTGGCATAACCGATAGAGGGCCACGAGGGTTCAAAGTTGGAGAAAGCTTGGAGACTGTCCAGGCCCGCTCCTCCACGCCCCGGAGGAGGAGGCGAGACCATTTATCAAGGTCTAGGAAATTCAGGGAGAAAGAGAAGCCAGCGAAACATTTCTTAACAAACAAATCATGGTATCCAAGCAACCGCATTATGTCTGGCTTGTATGAAAGAAAAATGGAATCTGCTTTTGAATAAGGCAACAAAATTTCTGAGGAAAAAGACTTCAAATGACAGAGTCCAGAATACGGCCATAAACAAACAACAAAGATGGTCCCTCTGGACTGTGGGTTTTAAAATCAAATGTGAAGAATGGTGAGGATGTAAAATCACACTGGCATTAGAGATTTTGAGATTTAACAGAGAATTATTAAATTGCTAAAAAGAAAAAAAAGGATTAAAAGCATGACTCAGATTGAGGCTCTTCATGACGGCGAAGACCTAAAGAGGACTGAATGGACAACACATTTTTGAAACAGAGTAAATGTGTGAGAATCGCCAGCATGGTGGGTTCTCCCAGTGAAAACACACGCAGTTTGAAAGTTTGGTTCTTTAAAAATAATTAAGAAACAAGCTATCCTTGCTGCCCAGTCAAGTTCCCTCGCTGTCTGGACACATGTACCCTGCACCTGGCACCCAGGCGTGTGCAGACCTGGGTGTCCTCTTCGCCGTGTCCTCTTACCAGGGCTGGTGAGGGCTCCCAGGGCGCTGCTCGTGGTGGACAGAGGGTTTGCGTTGGTGGTGGTGGCTGAGGTCTGTGCCGCGGCTGCGGCCGCCGCCAGTGTGGCCAGGTTCTGTAACTGTAAAGCGTTCATGCCTGTGGAAGGAAGAGACAGGTGTGGCTTTAGCAACAGGCCCACTCTGCCAGGCAGATGACGATAGCAGAGGCCCTGGGCGGTAAGCCCTGTGATGTGTGCCTTGGTGACTCGTGTGGCACCTAACTTCTCAACGGCCACCTCCCTGTGGTGCTGCCTGTCCTAATCCAGGACACCTTTCCCAGCTGCATCAGCTCACCGGAAAAGAAGTCGAGATTGCTGTGTGGGGACAGGCCCCAGCAGGGCCTTCCACCATGAGGTTGTCAAGAAACAGTAAGGTCGGGGCTTGGGCAGGGGCAGGATGGGTTTAGGGGTAAACGATCAGTCTGAGCTTGACAGCTGCATGTGGAAGGTATATCTGTGAGGAAGAGACAGTTTATTGGTGAAAAGTTCTTGCTTTGACGTGGAACTGATAGGGCTTGGAGCTTGGCTACTTTACCTGCTGTGTGACTCTGGGCAAATTATTTAACCTCTCTGGTTTCCTGTTTAGTGAGTGGTAACAGTAATTGCATCTTACCTCAAAGGGTTGTTGTGCAGATTAAACACAAATTACTCAGCACAGTGACTGGTGCAATGTGAGTGCCCAACAATGTCAGGGATCACCGCTGTGACTGTCACTGAACTCCTTCCTTCACACTTATCTCACGTGCGGCCACGCCTGGTGTGGGGCTTAGGGTCTGGAGTCTGTCAAAGCACTTTTGGTATCTTTTCTCCTCTCCTACTGCTCAATTCAAAGCTTCTCTGAACACTCAAAGTTCTTCTCCATGATTCACTTCATACTAGTGCACATCTGAGCAACAGGGAGCAAATGGCTCTCTCCTCAAACGGGAATTTTCTACAGCAAGATACTGGAGTTAAGTGATCAGCTTAATTGTGCCTTCTCTTCATGTCTCAAATACAGATACTTCATAAATGTCTACTGAGCAAATTTAGTCTGCTGTGGATAATGACAGCTTCCGTATGTGTTGGGGGAGGGGTGTGGATCGAGGGGTCAGAGAATGTTCTAGCAACACACCTGCGAAGGCCCCGTGCCACAGTTACGGGGCCCTCAGCCTCAGCCTCAGCGCGGCTGCAGGCTCACCGACCCCGCTACCAGGGCTGATTTCGACTCAGTTCTTGACATCTTTGCTGCAAAATGGGTTCTCATTTTCCTCACAATGATACCCTATCTTCTTCCAGGAGACGACCAGCTCTTTTGGCTTCGGGTGAAAACCAAACACCTGTTTTCCCAAACCCACTTAGTTCCCGGGGTCCCCAGAAGCAGGACAGCAGCGTTTGTGGAACCCTGTGAGTTTAACCCCACTTTCGCAAGCCCTGGCAGCCGGGAACAAAGCTCTTCAGGGTTGTACTGTTGAGAACGCGAGAGCCAAAAAAGCACTGCTCTCCCTGATCAGCCGTGCTTGAGGGAAATGGAACTGGGGGAAACACAGGAGCTGCCTGGCTTTGGTGCAGACCCACCTGGGCCAGAGGGGCCCACTCCTGAAAGCTGCTTGAATGCACTTCACACCTGAGTGTGACGTGAGTGTGGGTGTGGAGTCATGTTGCCAGGAGCGAGGAACATGTACACAGACCCGTCTGTTCCCTCTTGGCCTCCAGTGACAAGTGTTCCCTCTAATGTTTCAATGATGCAAACCAGATGACTGGACTGCACGACCCACAGCTGGCTGCACACACAGTAGAAGGGCTAGCACTGAGAGTCAAACCCACAGTGCACATCTGGCACTGATCAGTGACACAAAGAGCCACTCTCCCAGGCCCAGGCCACAGAGTCCTCACCAGGGGTGTCTCCTCTGAGCTTGCCTGGGCAGGAGCCACGGTGCTCAGACAGCAGAGTCCCAGAGCTGGAGGGAGCCTGGCCCCCTCACTTGGGTCAGAGGCTCAGGTTCGAGGCCACAGAGCCTGTGGTGGCAGAACCTTCTGGTCAGGGCAGCGATTCAGCCACAGCTCACACCACCCTCAGGTGAAGAGTGGGGGTTCGCATTCAACATGTGCACTCTCTGGGTGTCACCTGCAAACTAAACTCCCTTATCTCCTTGTTTCTAACTCTGGGGTCATTCATTAATCACATCCCCCTTTGACGCTATTTTTGTGTGTTCCTTAACTTTATAATCAGATACTCAGTTCCTTGAGGACAAAGATGTTGTCTTGTTCATTATCAAGTACACACGCACACACACACACTGCTGTCTACATGGCAGGTGATGGGTGAATGCAGGAAGGATGAATGGAGAGAACAACAAATAGGACAGAATCTTCATAAACTTCTCTGAAGAGTACTGCCCATAGACCTAACCAAGTTTTTAGTTTTCTCCATGTTTCGTCAGCTCTTTAGTATTTATAACATGCCGAGTATTGACTGTTTCTCTCAATCACTGGCTAACCATTCTATAAACATTTATTAGCAGGATATGTATTCCTCAGCTCACCCACCAGCACTCGTCACAGGTCCTGGGGCCCAGCTGCCAGTGCTCGGATGCTCCAACCCACTGACCTCTCCACTTGGGAACACAGGCTGAGCCCTGTGTGTCCCCCTCAGTGTCCCCTCTGCCTTTCCCTTCCCATGCTCCACCCCCTGGTTCAGCCTTTCCCCGTCTCCAGCTAGAAAGGTCAAGCAGAGGGCTTTCGGCTCCAGAACACCACACTAGGGGAGAGGGGGGCACTCTGTTCAACAATTGCACTGCGTGGAAAGGAAAAAGATATGGGCCAAAGGAGGCAGAAATGATGAGTGGAGAGGCCACTGTGATTCCTAGCACCAGAGGAATCCGGGGGAGAAGGGAGGGAGGGTTAGGTGGAGAGAACCAGCAGAGAGCAGGCCCTGCATTTGCCTGCCCCCCCGCCCTCTATATATATCCATCCGTCCATCCATCTGTCCGTCTGTTACTGAGTGGCCACGATGGGCCAGACCCTGGGTACCACACTGAGAATTAAGCAGAAAACAAGACAGTCCTGCCCCCGAAGAGGCTGTTGTGTTCTGGGGCAGGGAGAAGCCAGGAATTGGGGACTAGCCCTCCATCAGTTTCTGGAAACAGGCCCAGACTCAAGAACTCTTTGTCACTAGCCCCTAGTTTGATGGCATGAGATAGAAGCACAGGAAAACTGAATAGGTGGGAGGGTGCCCCTCCTTCTATCCTAGCCGTTTTGGGGTCCCAGTGGGCAGACCGCAGCAGATTCCACAGCGCCCCCTTCCCGCTCATCCCAGACAGACGTGCTCAGCACACTACAGGTGGGCAGCACAGCTTCCCTGCCATGTGATCTGCGTGGGGGCCTGGTCCCAGCCAGGTGCCCGCCCTCCCACCTCTGCTTCTCTCAATGCAGAGGCATCTCTTCTTCACCCTGCCCTGAGTTCCTAGGGCCTGGAACGCCCAGCTGGTGACAATGTGACAACTGCCATTTACTGGAGGCAGTGTGGCTGGTCAAGAACAATGTAGGCCCTGTTCTCAGACCCCTGGGTTTCAGTCAGGGCTCTGCCTCACCTCCTGCCCACCTACCTGACCCCGAGCAAATGTGCTCAACTCTGTGTGCCTCGGACTCCTCAGCAGCGAAGTGGGGATGGAACAGAGCCCACCCTGCCAACAGCACGAGTCCTCGGGGACTGATGTCTTGGCTCCTCCTGCCTCCCTGACCAGGGAGCTGTCAGCCAGTGTGGCCGTCCCACCTAGGAAGGGGGCTTGGGGGCCACGCAGTTTCCAGAAAAGGCATCTGCCCTGAATCAGGAAGCGGCCTGGGAAGCTCCATGCGGGCATGCTCGCAGCCTCACCCTCCACCCCCTTGACTGCCCCGACTCTGGCACGCTGACCGCATCGCTGTGCCTTCAGATGGCCTGTTCCCGGCCGAAACGGGGTCCCCCTTCCTGTAACTCTGCACTGGGCCAACACTAGGGGGCCCAACGGCGACTGACAGGGGTTTCTGCTTCTGTGCACTTCGATTCACATTGCTTCTCTTCTTGTTTTCCTTTGGGGTGTCTGAGCGCACCCTGCCCTCTCCTCTGTCTCAGCTCCTGTCACAGGGGCCCCCTGGCTCCCTGCCTGCCCAAGCCCACATCCTCTTTCTCGGCTGCTCCCACAGAATGACCCACAAAGGGCACCAGACGGACAGTGGGCGGCCTCCCTGGGAACGCTGGGTCTGGTTTGGCACACAGCCCTTCTCTAAGAAGGAAAACCACCACTCGGATCCTCATGAAGAACTCTGCTCGGATGGGCATCCCTCAAAACAGGGGTGATAATCTGGGTGGCTGGAAATACAAAACATTTAGATGCGTTTTATGAAATCCAATAGTGTGCCAAGAACAGGGAAAAAAGAGAAAGAAGAAGTTGGGAATACAGGGATTCCACGTTTTCCATTCATTACTTCGGAAAAGAGGGTCCTTCTCAAAATGAAGAAATGATGTGGAAAACAGATGTGCAATATGCCTACTTGAAACTTAAGATTTAAAAAAAATTATTTATAAGGAGAAGGGCATGAAAATTTAATTTAATGTTCACCCTAGGTAATTTTGTGTCTTATTGTTCATAGCAATTACCATAAATCTGCATATCAATAAGCGAGAACAGATGTCAGTTGTTACAAGTGCTTGCCAATCAGGTCTGTTAGAAAGTGACAGATGGGTGGTTATAAAATGTTCTCGTAAGGCCCATTAGCACATTCGCAGGAAGTGTCTGGTGCAGGGTGGGAGCCAGTCCCGGGAAGCACAGGAACCCCTGTGGGTCCAGGATGCACACCTCACACTCGGGAGGGTCTCCCATGCTGGCTTCGTTTTGAAAACGCCTTCCTTCTTCCCACTTCTCACAGACATTCTAAGACAGTCTTCTGAGGGAATGGGCCACAAACTGACGAAAGCATCGCCGGTTGTTGTTGGATGCAAACATTCACGCTATAATTTCACTGCTACTTTGAAAGTGCAGACTGGATGTTCTGAAAGGGAACTGCCAGCAGCTGTACTGAAGTATCAGAGGTAACGGGGACGTTTTCTCTTGTTTATCAAAAGATACTCCTCTCCGGCCACTGCTTCATAATCTGTCATTTCCTAACAGCGATCCCTCGCCCTAGGAAGAAGATCCCCCTAACAGAAAGCAAACTGCTCTTACACACTTCAAGTGTTGTTCGAAATGAAGGGAGGCACTTTCTGAGCAAACGTGGGCTCCCTGAATTATCTGTCTACAGCTTGGACTGGGCCTGTTGTTTGGCCTGGCAAACCCTCCGTGCAGGCGAGCCGAGGCAGCCCGCACACTGGCAAATGTGCCTGAATTTTCGGAGATGCTGAGCCCTGCCGCCCAGGCTTGGGGGCAAGAGAGCTCAGGTTCAGGGTCAGGCCGAAGTGGGTCAGATTGGGGTCAGCTACGTGCCAGGGTAGCAATTTGGGGCAAGTTTCTTAAATTAACCCCCCTAAGCCTCAGTTGTCCCACCTGTCAAATGGGGTACTAATGGTCCCTACCTCATAAAGTTGCTGATACTTGGGAATTCTGTGTCCTAGCCCATATTATGCCCCGCACTGATGCTGTGGTCTCACGTTACTTACTTCACTGCCACACTCCAGTTTTTCCAGTTGTGACGCGGTGACGCGGTAACAAAGGGGTGCTTTGGTTTTGGCACGCCGTGAGGGTGAATGGCAAGGTTATCTCGAGGAGCTCTGTTAAAAACAGAACTGTAACACGCCACCCTTTTCTAAAATGATCCTTTTTTGAGATGACAGTTGTTATAAAGAAATTAAGGACCGAAAAGCCACTTGTCCCTCATGCCTCCTTCTTCAGGAGAAATCCATACTCTGAGCCCAAACTCAGACCCAAGTTTCTGAGATTTCAGAAATTCATGTAACAAATACAACTGTTGAGTGAAAAAATGGACAAGTTTTTACTGCAGGTTTTAAGAGGGAATAGTCAATTTCAAAGATGCACAAAAAGTCCACATGAAAGCATTCAGATTATTGAGATTTGATCCCAATCTATTTTCTGCTTTTAAAATCCATATTTAATAAAGGTGTCCTTTTATAAAATCATGGAACACATTTAGAGTTACTTTTAGTTTGACAGAAAAGTATAGCTGATGCATCATTCCATTTTATTAATGCAACTGCTTAGTAACTTGTCATCTAAAATTTCTTTTGCTGCTTCTTTTTTTTGGATTTATTTTATTTTCTCTTCAAACAGCAAGTGTTTTACTCATTCGAATGATACATTTTCAACTCTGGTGATAAACCTGAATCTCCTGAAGAATAGACCATTATGTTTCGAGAGTTGTTCACAACAAAATATTATTAGTTTCCGAGATGATATTTCACTCGCTTTGGCGAGTGCTCCACACTGGAGTACTTGAATTTTATACGTGAGTTTGTTACATGACGCTGTAGACCCCAAACCGGCACCTGAGTTGTGCAGGTGCCCACTCTCACAGCGCCACAATCTCAACCCCTTGATGAGAATTTTAACAAACTTAGGTGGGGGCTTGGGATCCCTGACCTCTGGGCTCCTTCATGTCCCTCTCACCATATGTGCTATGGACCATGTGTGCCATAACACGCGTGATGTATGACTTCTACAGTTTTAAATCCTCAGTAACTTATCTATGAACATACTGTCCTTAGCTTATATAACGTTTTTTCTTGGGGGGGGGGGCTTAGATGTAAGGCTAATGTCAAATTTCTTAATTAAGAAACCAGGCATTTAACTTAAGTGCCATTTGGAACACATCCAAAACATAAATTTGAGCTTGTCATTTTATATATTTGTTTCCTCATTTACCCCAAAACAGGCAGAGTCCCCCTCAGAGGAGTGAGGGCTGGTGCATCAGCCCGGGCCAGCTCCAGGGCACGGATGATTCCGGAGCATCAGAGGGGAGGGCAGAAGGGGAGTTGAGGGCTCTGGCGCACCCCCGTCCCCAGGGAGTTGGGGATGCTATCTCCAGAAAGTGGCCTCTGTTACCAGTTCACTTTGTAGTGACCGGCATAGACAAAAGTTAAGCCTTTTGGGAGATGACCAAAGAACAGGAGGTCATTTAACTTCACCTTATGGAAAAAAAAAAACCACAAAAACACCAAAAAGAAATCTCAGACCATGATCCTTCAAATACTTGGGAAGATGAGACTCGATGATGCTTATGAATGAAGGGCACCCTTCACAGAAAAATCATCCAGCAGACAAAGCCTTGACATCTACATCCTAAATACTCCATGTTCAAGGCCATGGCCCGTATGGGCTGCTCAGCACCAGCTCTCCCAGCCTGTGCAGATGCAGGGCGCTGGATTCAATCTACTGAAGGTCAAGAAAGGGGTATTTTGGAAAGCCCAGCACACTCAGAGTGCCTTAAATCAGCCACCTGCCCCACGCACCTTCTCAGGTGATTCCCAGATACCCTCAGCCTTTAAATGAGGGGGCAAAGCACGCGAGTGCCGACATCCGGACCCGGGGCTGGCGAGGCGAACGCACAGCCTGATGGAAAGTGACAGGGCGCACTTGCCCGCCCAGGAAGATGCGCTTGGCATTGGCCTGAGGACCCGGCGATCTTCTCTGCATAATTCAGCTGCGGGAATTGGGGAGCCTGAGGCTTCCTCGAGGCAAAGCCCCTGATTTCGGATCTGGGTGGGTCCATACTATTAGAAGAGAAACAAATCTTCCATCGGCTGAAAATGCGACAAATCTTACCATTTATTTTAGAGCTTGCAACCTGGAGGTTTTCTCTTTTTAAAACACAGAAAACTTCCCCAATATTTTGCTCATGTCCTCACAGAATGAAGAACACATTAACCACTCAGTGTGAGTCTTAGCTCCAAGGCTAGCTTCCTAGACTGTATCCATAAAGATACTGACGAATGATTTAACTACTTATTATTTGAACACATACACATTTTTTCCCAATAGTCCAAAAGCTGTGACTACAACAGGACAAGCTGGCAGTGCCCACAGATTGAGAGCCCAGGGAAGAATTCTGCAGTATTTCTACTGTGGGCCAACATGTCCCATCAGACGACAAGTCACCATTAGCCCGGGAGGCCGCAGTGCAAGGCTGGGCTGATGGTCACAGCACACAAACAAGGAGAAGCCTACGTACGCTCATCACAAGTCTTTCCCAATTCATTCAAAGTGAAAAAAACCAAGGACATGTATTTGGGAAAGAGAGAGAGAGGAAAAAAGGAGTTTTCATAGTGACAGATAAAGAAACCTGGCTTTTCTTCTGCATACCGACTCAGGGTGTCCTTGATTAAAACAAACGGCCTTATTTTAATGTGCCAAAAGTCTGTTCTCCTTGCCCTCGCCCCCCACCTCTCTGGAAGGAAACAAGGAAAAGCTTTCTCACGGTTCCTCGCGGCAGGTTAATGGCACCTGTGTTCTGATTTATTACACAAGCTGCTGTCCCTGGCTCCGTGGTAAGTTAGGATATCAGCCTGGAAGGTGACGCAGCAGGAGTGACCTTTCACTAATCACTGCACCTCAGTTACTACTGACACAGCTCATTAGAAACAGAAACCCTTCATGAGCCAGCTTTCAAATCCAGCCACACTTTGATTTTCTAGAGAACAAGGATGACACGTTTGCATAAAAGTGCCTGATGCCCAATTCTGTCAACTGGGGTACGAGAGTGGAAAAGGCACCCTGATAATTGTCTGTGGATATCAGGGGACTGTGAACTGTAGCAAAGAGAGGCCTGCAATCTTGGCTTTCATTATGGAGGTCAGACCATTTTTATTGACTGCCTGTGATTAAAATTTTAGAAGGATATTAATCATTTTGGCTGCCCTGGATAGAAGAATCTTGCTGGAAATTCCCCAGTAGCCAATCCCATTTTTAAAAATAAGAAAATGAGTCTACTATGCAGGGACTCTCAGCGCCCCCATGTTATAAGTGTTGGAAATGCCAGAGGTAGGAGAGCAACTTTCCAACAGCTATTCTAATTTTAACACCTAAACCAGAAAGGGAAGAGCAGCGGTAACTGCTCTTTGTTCCCCTTTTTTCCCTGCTGCTTTTTTTGCCCTCGGAACCCACTCAAATTCAGACAACAGCACCGTCAAAAGGAAAGGCAGGGCTCGTGACTTACCAGCCATTTGCTGAATGCCACCGAACGCACCCAGGTTGCTGGAAGAGGTGGCCTGCTGTAGAAGCTGCAAAGGAAGGGAAAGCATGCCGTCAACACAGTGTGGGGAGGGGGGTACCATGACCTCCGAGTTGAACTGGGGACACATCTTCGTTCCTTTACATTTGCAGAGCTGGCTGCTGCTGCCTCTTAACCGACCGAAGGTTCCCAGGGTTCGGGCTGTGAATCCCTAGTAATGTCTACTCTCTATCACGAGTCACAGACACCGCGGAAACTCAGTAGCACTGCTGCCTTAAAACATTTAGTCAATTCCCTCTTTTTAGCAACCAGGTGTTCCGTTTACTGAAACCAACACGGCACGGCTAATGCTCTCTCTCTGTAGTCTGGGAGTTACTGTAACTCCTCTCTGTCGATCGAGGTCCGTCTCGTCTACTTGCTTCCACAGCTGTTTCCTTCACCCTGGATTAGATGGGCCGACAGAGAAACCACGATAACTACGGACATCAGTGTATCTGTTCGCAGCTACGACTATGTGACTGAGACGGGGCTCGCCCATTTTAAGATGGTCTTCACTGGCAGAGAGAAACAAACTGTCAAAACTTAGCAGCATGTGGTGTGACGCTGTACTATGCACTATCAATATGTCAGCATCTTTTTAAAAATTAGCGTATCTGTGAAAAGGTGTGTCTGCATTTCTCCCTAGAGATTTCAAAAACACATTTTCCTCCATGTAGAACCACAGTGGCTACCACACGGTAAAGGCATGTGGTTACTGCCCTAAAATGCTCCTGTGTTTGCCCCACTGGCTTGAATTATAGGTTAACACTCAGGTGCTATGTTAAGTGTTTGACTCGATTTATTGATTATCTTCCTTCTATTAAGGTTGATCAATACCGAGTTTGTACAGAGAAACAAGTGTATAGTTACCTCCTCTGCTCAAACGTACACAAACACCAACAAGCATAGATTCACTCCAAATTTATTACTGAGAATTGTGACGTGCTGTGGAGGAAAAGATGAATTCACTGTTTTAAAAAGAGCTTTCAGAATTTATTTGGAGCTCTGCAAAACCTAACGTAGAGGACCACCATTCCTCAGGGTAAGTGAAGGGATCTTTGGTTTACTAAGAAAAAATACTCCATGATAAACACGACTCAAAACTGGGGACCTATCAATCGACTCGAAAGCGCCAAGCAGAGTGCAGCTATCAGTGGCTAGTCACACCAGAGACTCGGTGACGGGGATGTCGGGGGGCTAACAGGGGCAGCCACAGGAAAACGCCTCTGATGTTCGCTCTTCCCTCTCCACCTGCTGGGACACAGGGGCGGGCAAAGCTGGCTCACAGCGGTGAGCGCACGGACAGAGTTTTTCTTGTGCTGTTATTTAATCATTGTGTTTATTTGTATTCTTTTTCTTATTATTTTTGTGTCCTTACTTATGATTTATCTTTTAGGTAATGATGGCTGGTAATTTAATGTACTCTTGCCCACACTTGTATATTACGTAGACGTCACAGAGAGAAAGAAAAAGACAGACAGACAGACAGACACACGAAAAGAGGGAGGAAGAGGGAGGAGCTAGGGATTACCCACTTTGATGAAAAATCCCTTATTTTGATTTGATTACTTGGGTTTCCCATTCCTTTGTGATTGTGACCCCTTACTCCCTCTTCCTATTAGATATTTTAAAAAATTAAAGTAAAAGTAAAAAAGCTTTGAAGATATTTTGAGGAATGAAAACCTACTGAGGTAAGTAGACGGCAGTGCCATTAAAGTATTACTGAGGGTTTTTCCCACTGCAACCCATCCTCTGGCGAGCCTGAGTCAGGATCTACCCGTGAGCACAGGCAGGGGACGCCTTAAAGGCCAAGGGCTCTCACATAAATGGACTTCCAATTCAAAGTAGAAAACACAGTAAAGCTTGTACAGAAATGTGTTTTGTGAGTGAGGATGAGACTATTTTTCTTTCAGAATACAGAAATCTTTTGCATTTGAGACCAAAGAAACATGGCCAGAGACTTCAGTAAGCCGTGGGGCACGGGGTCTGCACCGCGGACTGGGGCCAGGCACCTGCGCCTTGGCCTTGGCAAATGGTGGAGCGGAAGCTGGGTTCTCAGGAACCATGAAAGAAAAGGTGGGCCTGACTCCAATCTCTGATAAAAATCCTTATATACACTATTAAACATGGTCTGTGAACATCTGAAAAGCACCAGTTTGTGAAAAATAAATTAAGTTAGACTCATTTCTTCTTTTTCTCCATATAATTTCTAGACTGACAGACCAAGAAGATGTGGCAGAGCACACACAGGTTTTTAGCAAGACAGAATCTCCCATGGCGTCTCTGGGGGTCAGATGGGGAAAGGGCGTGCAAGTGACGGTAATCCGGTCCATGGTGTCAGTGAGGACGCAGATGAAGGCAGGAGAAGCATGCTCCTCATTTATTAATCAAGCGTGTGTTGAGTAGCTATCACATGCAGGATCCCAGTAGGCACAAAAGGAATAGGAGACGTGTCTATTCTCTGGGAAGCAGCCTGGCCAGACGGAGAGGACATGCAGAGGGTCACGTCCCGCTGGACCGCCCGCAGCATGACTTCAGGTCCAGTGAGGTAACCTTTCTGAGTCTCCCTTTCTCACCGGTACAGGTGAGCAGGCCAACTTCTCAAAACCACGGGGAGGACTATTCTGCAGAACAGAACAGGTTCTGGGACAAAACAAGTCTAGGGGATAGTACAGTCCTGGGAGGGACAGTGTTAGGACGCAGACACACACACACACAAACACACCGGCAGAGGCTGGGAAGAAAGCCCAGTTTCACGACACGAAATTACATTAACAAACGTGGAGTCCACCATTTAGGTTTCACATAGAAAGAAGGAGTAGAGTAGCGTGGCTTGGCAGGAGTTCAAGGAAAAATAAATAAAAACTTGGAGGTGTATTAGCTGCCTTCCGTGTAGCATGTGACATGGTTCCTCCAAGTGCCACTCTCCAGCTATGTTAAGAGGTTTTCGAGTCTGCACAAAGGTCACTGCTCGGTGCTGTCGAGGTCTTACAAGGGGAACTGTCCTAAATTTAGGTGATGGTATGTTAATAAAGACATTGACAGAGTGAAATACAATAGGTGGCTCAAGGGAAAATCAAGAAACCAAACAGTTTAGAGGCAATGAAATGTGAGGGATGACTGAAAGAACTGGGTCTATTTGGCCTGAAACCAGACCTACATTTTTGGTATCAAATAGATAAAGAAGAAATATCTAACCTAGTTGGCAGAGTTCCACGGGAAGACCCGGGATCACTGAAGGAGAGTCCCATGTGGATTTCATCTGAGGGCCTGAAGTGGAATGGACTGACCTCTGAGGCAGTGAGCCTTCCGCCCACACTGCCTCAGCACCCTTAAATAACCGCCCATTGAGAAATTTAGCCTTGTGGGACTCTGCTCAGCCTATATCAGGCAAGAATTAAATTAGTCATGTGCCATGCTAACCCACTTAGCTTGAAAAAATACTCTGCATCAATGCTGATTTCAATAATTTCCTGAGACTCAAAGTGTCCCCTAAATGAATTCTTTGGCATACTCAGGGGACAAGTAGGTTGTAGAAGTTGCAGGGGGTATGCTCTCCTCTCTCCTGGGGACCCCGCGCTGACTAGCCTGCAGCACTTACCGCCAGGTACTGCGGGGTGAGTCCGCCCAGACCAGTCAGGTTCCCCCAGGTGGCAGTGTTGAGCTGTTGCATCTGCTGTGCGAGCTGCTGTTGGAGGCGTCTTTGCTCTTTGTCCTTCTGAGTGTCGGCGAACTTCACCACAATCGGTGAAGAGCAGCCCTGTGGTCAGACACAGCGGAAAGTGAAGAAGGAGTTACAGCCTGGTCGAATCCGCTCATGAAACTCAGCACTGGATCTAGCTTTCTGAACTATCTTGGAGCAACATGGAAGGGTCTGGAATGGTTTTAAAATGGTGTGATATTCCTTCTTCTTCTCTGAATTGTACCATCAACCGAAATTTCCAGATACTGTCATTGGTTTCTTTGGGGATCTGGTCGTCGGTGGAGCCATTTGCTTTTTGTTCTTGTTATTAAACTGCCTCTGCTTCCTTCCTTCTTCGTGTCTTCCTTCAACCTTCCGAGGACCTCCTCAGAGATGAGAGACCTCACCAGTGTCCTTTCACTAAGCTTCATGGCCCACCTGTCTGGGAGATAGGCCCGTTTTGTGTGTCTGCCTCTTTCCACAGCAAGCTTGGGGGCGGGAGTGGTGATGGGAATAAAAACGCCCCTCATTCCCCTGTTCTCTCACTCTCTCCAATTTTCAGTTATGTGTTTTTAAACTGGAACTGTGGGGACCATACTGATTCAGCAACATAATCAGGAGAAGTGGATTTGTTTTTAGAAACACAGATGAAGGAAGGAGATCTTCATGGAACACAGGCAATGACCAGTGTAATTGTCCCCATGTTTTTAGGAAGATCTCTCTTCCTTCCGTGTCATATCTACATTATCTACAGTCCCAGAGCTACTGTGAACCAAAAAAACCACTATAGTTTAATCAAAGGAGATACAGTGTAAATGGTAGAGGGAGGAGTCTACTTGACTCCTGAGTTCTTTTTCTAACAAATCTCAGCCTTCTAGGTGTTTCTTTCAGGGTTCATTTCCTTCAAAAGGAAAGGAGTAGGGTGGTGAGAACAGGTCAAGGGCTCTACAACAGGGGGAATCCATGTCTGATACGGATGAAATCATTAGGGAAGAGAAGGGCCCGACTCCTGAGGCACGGGGAAGGCCTCCTGGTGGAAGTGCCTTCTAAACAGCTGCACGGGGTAAACACTCAGCAGAAGCAGTTCCTCCGTCCCCATCTCTTCTCCTTCTCAGTGCGGCTTGCCTTCACTTTTCACCACAATTAAAGCCGTGAAAATTTTGCTGAGGTAGAAAGAAGTAATTCTACCCAAGTGATTAAAAAAAACTTTTACTGAAACTCAGCATGATAATAGACCTCTCTCACTCCTCTCAGAACTTTTATATTCCTATTTAAATGAGCTTTTCCTTTCTCCTCCCTTTGGGTCACTTTTCTCTCTCCTAGAAAACAAACTTGCATTTCTTTGTCACCCTGGGCAGTTACTAGGGGGGCAGCTACGAAGGTGCGAGGCTATCATGGCTGTTGTTACCAAGAATGTGAAAGGAGGAGGTGACTTTGTTGAATCCCCAGCGTGCCGGTCTTCAGCTCTGGCAGCCAGAGCCACAGTGCAGAATGTTAAATGTCAGACAATTGCACAAAAGTGGTGTTTCCACCATTTAAAAAAGGGCTATGCTTCACTTTTCTTCATCTGCTCCGTATCTCAGCACTTCGTTCCTTAAAGAGGGCAAAATGCTCTGAAGAGGAAAATCACAGAGAAAGGGCTTTGCACGGAAAAGGGTTATTACTGCTGCACCGAACTGCTCCGTAACAAACGACAGCATTTCCTAACAGTGCACGTGCTGTTGTTCTTCTCCTTCCTTCGATATGAAAAGATGATACAAAAGCGGAAAGTCAGGCCAATGGTTACAGCTTGAATAGTACTTGTTTAAACCATGAAACGGGAAAATGGGATAGGAACAGATTGGAGGAAAGTAGGAAAATAAAAGGTACAATATTATAAATTAATTATTTGAGAAAATGTGTTCTTTTAAACTTTGACATTCACATCATTTTCAATTCGAATCTCTTAGGTAATACATTTTGATTAAAGATGTGAGCCAGAGTCCTGAAAATAATGTAATTCATTAAAAAAAAACAAACAAACATTCTTCAGTTGTATCACTATAATGTAACTGCATAATGTATCATTTTCCATTCGAATGTCAGTATTTTTGAACTAAACAAGACATTTAAGTGTCTGAGGGCCCCATTCTTTAAGCATGGATGTCCAGATTTCAAACACGTGCACCAAATTTGATTTTTTATAATAGGTATTAGTAACAAAGGATCAAGGACTTCTTAAGAGTTAGTACACCCCATTCTCTACAGCAGAACCTTCCCACTCTGAGAGCCTACTGTTCCTTGGGTTGGGTCCACACCCGTCTGATTTCTGTCCTCGAGCGGGCCCCGTCTGTGCTAACAGGGGAACCCAGCCCCGCACCAGCACTGCGGCTCTGCTGGGGGGGAGGGGGCTCCAAGCGGAGAGGCTGGGGTGGCAATGTCTCTTAACGGAGCTTAAAGAATTGAGACTAAAAAAATTATCTAAGAGGAGACCAATTCAGGTACAAATCACTCAATTATGGAAAACAAAAATAATTAAGGATGAAACACATACATGGGAGATAATAAATACAGATAAAGACTTTCTTTATCCTAACAGCACCTCTGTTTTAATGTCCAAACTGAAATGGACTGGAAATCAGGCTGATCCACAGTAATGGGGTATCCCAAGTTAAGAGAAAGGGGGGACAAAAACTGTCACAAGGTGACTGCATGTTGTACAAGACTGGCTTCCTAGGAACTTCAGATCCTGCTAATTATCTCCTATCAGGGCCGGATTCCCACCTGAGCTTGCCTTCAGGTGGGGGGTGGGAGTGCCTTAAAAGTGCACTGAAAGGGAAACACAGTGATTATATAAGGTGTTAGGAGTATCGATGTCAAAATGAAGTTCGAAAAAGACAATCGGCTTTGCAATGCTGGTATCAAACTCAGAAAAGTACAATAAACACTTAGTGACAAGGCCATGCACACTCATTCCCCCCTTCCCACCCATCTTTTGGCTCCAGAAAAAAGGTGCCCACAAAACATGACGCATAATGAGCACTTAGCTCCCAGCATGCTTTGGGAGATGCAGCATTGCAAAAAACAAACAAAACAAACAAATAAAAAATACCCCCCCCAAAAAAATGGAGGCCAAAAAAGAAGCTCAGTCAATAAAGACATTTTTGCAGATTAAATAAAATTGAAAATATTTTTTTCCCCAAAGATGAAAAAGGTAACTTCATATAAAGCCACAAGGCCACCTGTGGAAAAGGTCACCCATACACGAAGATACAATGCACACAGTACAGCAGCACATGCACTCCCAAGTGACTGTCAGACAGCACAGAGTAAGTAACAGCATGTCACTCTCGGAATGCTCTTGTGCAAAATTCTGAAAGGCCATGACCCAAATCACAGACTAAAAGTATAGAGACATCTGTCTTGCGCTGGTAGGTGAACACCCACGCCGACGTATTTATCGTCCCCTAAATCTGCTATATCTCATTAGGAGACCAAATTGGAGCCTTTATGTTTCTGGGTTATTGTTCATTTTTTTAGTAAGGAGACAAATCTAAGTTTTCAAGGGATTCGCATCCAAGAGTATTTTCACTGTTTAAATGAAGTGGGAGAAATAGTTAATTTCTCCAACATTCTTGATGCAAAAACACAATTCTGTTTGACTAGAGAAAACTGGATCCCACATTAAAAAGCAAAAAGAACCCTGTGAGCACAGGGCAAACTGCAATTTGGAATGGGGGTTGCCCATGTTCAATCCGTACAAGCCCTGGGCTGAGGAGTGGATGTGTCCCTTTGGGTACAAAATATTACTCGGCTTAAACTGCATCATGACCTTACATGGCAGACCCTTGGCCACTGTGATAAAAGGCTCAAGAAATAATGGAGAGCAGGTGGAAGGCTTTCCTAAATCCATTTCAAGTCATTAGGGGAAAGATTCAGAGAGAGGAGAGAGAGAGAGAGAGAGGAGAGAGAGAGAGAGAGGAGAGAGAGGAGGAGTATGAATGGATGGAGAGAGATGGTGAGAGCTTAAATCTGTGACTGCCATGTGAACAATGCACACAGGAGAGAACTGCGTTACCATCCCCATCATTTGCACAAAGAAAACAAAGAAAGGGCAGATGATACAGTACCTCCATGGTCTGAGACTGGTGCATGGCTTTGATTGCATTCTGTGCCATTGCCCTTGTAGAAAATGTGACAAACGCACAGCCTGTGGGAAACAAGGGGACAGGGAGCAGGAAAGACAAAAAACAACAAGACAAAAGGGTTGGACGCTTGTTAAACCAACACGGTCTACGAGAACTGCCACAGGACGACACTGTTCTCAGTAGTACATAAAAATAAACAACTTCTTTCTTTGGTTGTATTGAATTTTGCTTTTAACTCACAGTGCTGACTTGCTAATCTGACCACAGTAGAAAGATCTGCTGATTGATTAGTTTATTGTTTTAAATGGAGACGAGGAGAAGGAAGGTGGGTACTCCTTCTAGCTGTGGGTTTGAAATTAGCAAGATCTAGTTTACATTTTCTAAAATGAAAAGTTGTTATTTTACATTTTCTGCCTGGCTGATTATCTCTACTTAGGGCATCCACATATTAGGGCTCTGGATTTCAAATTTTAGCGTTGATTTTTAAGTAGCAAATAATAAAATTCTCCAAGGGCAAATGAGCATAAAATTCCAAGAGCTCGAAATGTCAGCAAATAAATATATCTAATCTCTTCTGGGTAGTTAAAAAGTATATGTGTATAAATATACATTGATGGCATTCAAATGTAAACCAATATACCAGATCCTCTACAAACCAGTACTTATTAATTATGAACAAAAACAAATGCTTATTATTCTGAGAAGACTCAACACTGTATATAAGGCAACAATTTTAAATTTGCAATGGATTTTCTTTATTTGTGTAGAATCTTTATGGCTTTTGGAAGTTGTGAGTTTCTGATACATATCAGTGATTTGACCTAAAGTCTAGCATTCACATGACAATGTACATTACTTCTCCAAATGTCTCCTGTGAGACCCATCACACATTCCATGGCTGTTTTTTCCTCATTCTGAAGAATAACTAGACTCTCTAGTGCCTGTCCCCGCACCTTGAGGCGGCACTGACCACTGTGCAGGTCACTGCTGTGGCCACACAGCTCACTGCCCTTTTCACTAATAAAAACACTGCCTTTTAAAACTCACATTTTATTCATCCTGTACCCTTGGGCTTCTTAGAGAAAAAGACTGTGAAATTAATGCAGATTCAGGCTGATTTTTATAATAACACCACAGCACACTGAAAGCTGAGCCGAAGCAACACATGCTTATTTCACTCAGGATCTCTAATGGTTGTACAAGTGCACTGATGTTCAGCTTGCTTAGCCTTGCACAGTTGGAACTTAGGTATCAGGATAATTTAGTGTTCCACTCAATTTACTCAAAACATTATTATTATTACTACTTAAAAGATTTCCAAATGAAGCAGAGCTAAACACTGAGAGGCTGAAAAGCCCGTTGTCATCTCAGAGTGAGGGCAAGAGAGCAGAGTTCTGGCATCCATGAGGCGAGATGGCTGCCCCTGTTGCCAGGAAGCCAAACAGGACGTTCTACGCCCGAACAGCCAGTGGATGGTTTGGTTTCCATAAATCCATTTGTGAGCCCTGAGCCCGATTTCCTTCTTTTGCTCTACACGTGCACCTGGTGAGACTGTCAAGTCAGTACTGTCCTGGCACCTTTTAACCAAATAACAATGCCTGCCCATTAACCCCAGAGCACACCACCATCCAGTCATAAAATAAGTCAGTGCATTTTTTTGCATTATGCTGCACTTTTTCATGCCTAGAACTCTCAGTGCATGGGCGAGTCATCTCGTGCTCACCTCCCAGTGAAGCTGGCCTTCCGAGGCCTCAAGTACAGCTCACTAGGAATGCTCAGATGTTCAGAGAGTTCTCTGACATCAGGGCAGCTGGTGAAGCTTTTACTTAAACCCACTGGCTGCAGACTTCGTCATCCATAAAAGCAATCTGGCACCCACGTTAAGGCACCTAGATGACGTGCATAATAGAGTGCGAGACAGGTGACAGGGCCTCTACTGGCTTCCATATTGATACTCAGCTCTGTTGTGAACTGATGGTGTCCCAGATTTACCCTCCCTTTCAAAGGAGTGTCTCTTCAAAAACATTGTCATTGTCACAGACATTATTAAAAGAGGAAATAACACCAAGAGATTTTTGTTTTCCCATTTCTTGTCTTGAGAGCACAATGGAGGCAAAAGCAAATAATCTAATGGAGATATATTTGGAACCACGTGAAGCCAGGACTAACTGCTTTTCATAGTCAAAAGAACTTCATTTGCTCTTATTATCCAGGAACATGTGCCAAACTGACAGCTTCCAAATGGAGGTGAGGAAGGCATTAAAAACACAATGTCAACAACCATCAGTGAGGCACAGTGTACGCATTCACCACAATTTCGGAGCAAGCAGGACTTTTGTCAATAACTTAGAGAGAGGTGTAGCAATGAACGGGTCTAAAAAGAAGAGTATTAGCAACAGGACAATGAAATTGTACCTCTATAAACTCAACCCACTGCCCTTTCGGCTATGAGACCGGCAATTAAAGCCGCGCTGGCGCTTCTAATTATATGGTCCTTATCCCAGCCAAAAACACACGGTCTGCCAGATCTGATGACTTCCTTAACCTTTTTATTCTGCTGGCAGTGGCACAGTCAGAGAGAAGCCGTCTCCTCCGTGGCTCTGTCAGGGTTTGTGCTGTGCGCTGTGTTCAGGTACTTAGGAGAGAAAAATTACTGTGTCATTTATGAAGTGAGAGCGCACGCTGAAAAATTTCGCTCTCTATGCTCCTCTGGATGAAGTTGAGCGACTTCAGAACTGAATGTTTCATGGATTGGTGGCCTTTTAACCTGAGTAGTTTCTCCAAAACTACAGGGCATGGTAGTGCTATGGTTGGATTTCGATTTTCCTTCGACACCACTGAAAACGCTGTGGTGGCTGTTTAGGGTTAGACCTCAAATGTGTGGCTTTTCACCCACATGAGCTCCTGCCACCAAGATTGGCCGTTGGCTCCTTCTGCAAGTTAACCAGACGACTGTCCGTGGACAGAAATAACTTAGGTCATAATTATCCCCCTTTTCTACTAAAAATGAGCTTCTGGGTGCAGTGGGAGTCACAAGGTTTTGATAGGACAACCGCCCTGATCTTGAAGGTTCTGTCCCTTAACTTTTCTAGCCTGTTGTGTGTGCTGTCTCGGCAGCCAGTTCTCAGGCTACTGACCAACACATGGAGAAAGCAGATCTGGGAGAAAAGATACATGTACCCAAACAATGAAACTACACTTTTTTGGGGGGCAGATGGGTTAGATCAGATAGTCTGTATGTTACCATCTTAAGGCCTCCAAAAACATAATAGCAAAAAAAAAAAAAAAAAAAAGAAGAAGAAGAAAAATTTTCATCTGCAAATGTGGACAACCTTGCAATTATTTATCGTCTCCATTTTCAGAAAGTGAGAGATTGCTAGTAGAAATGAAAGGAGTTTAATTCCTTTTATTTCGGTGAGGTTGCCTTCTTGCTGCTAAAACAGATAAGTGATTGACTGGGGAAAGGTTCCTCAAAGTAATTTCCTCCTACAGACAGGATCTGGGGAAAGCACGGGGCCCTGTCACAGAGAAGACTTTGGAACACATCTATTACACTTGTCATCGCAGTTGAAAGGATAGCTTAACTCAGGTGTTCTACCTTTTCTCTGGGCTGCAAGAGGGTTTTTAGAGAACTAGATGAATTCTTGCTCTGTACACACAAAAAAATACAGGCACTTCAGAAAGCACGTACAATGCCTGGGCCTCTTTTGTGCTATTTCTTTGAAAAAGGTGCAGCAGCCTGCTGTATTTCAACGGAAAGAAGTGTAACTTAAAATAACATGTGTAGCATGAAGGAGAATTCAACCTATGCAAAACTTGTTTATCAATTCTCATTCTGCCAAGAAAAGATCCTAATGCACACAATTTTCCTCACTGCATCTTTCTGAGCAGTGGCAGGGGTTATTAAACACGTGTTATCAGCATAATAATAACGGAGCGCCAGAATTAATACTCTAATCACCATTCCCAATGTTGGTCCGTTTATTTTAAATTGGCATGGAGAGATCATTCACTTATGGCACCTAAGGCTGAGGACTTAACAGCTGGTACAACCCCATCCCTGAGACGGGAATGGAAGAGTGTGTCCAGAGCAAGATGACGAGGTACAGTTCCTAATCCAGGGAGCATCTGACGAAAGTTCCTACGTTTCTGAATGTTAAGGTATTATGTGGGCAAGACTGAAATGTTGTGATCAAAACAGAGCCCCTCACTGTGTACATGTTTTACGAGTCCAGCCCCGACCCTAACATCCTGATCAGATATAACAGAAACAAATGAGGATACGGTGACTGCACCCAGTCTGTGCTCGCCAACACCCCTGAAGATATTGCCAATTCACTTGTCAAGGGTTTTGGCAGGAGAATGTTGGGATACCATAAACACAGCTGGAATATTCTTAAACAAGAGAAAGTTACCTTAAATGGCAGTGGAGATTTGACTACAGTTTTGGGGAAAGAAACGTGAAATAAATTCCATCATTGTCTTTGAGTTACAAATATTCAGTTGCCATGGTGTGGAAAATCTTGTAAATGGAGCCCAAATAGTCCATTCTGACTGAGGAGTTATGGGTGAGAACAAAGGTGTCTTTTAGGAAATCAGCATGCTAAGGTGACATTGTCACATAAACGCACTGGCTCAGAGCCCCAAGCTTTGATTCTGAGAGCCTACATCTCCTTTGACTTGCCACGTGTGGGCTCCTAGCTCGCCGCTTGCTTGCCTGCTTTCTCAATGAAGGCTCAGGCAGCAGGCCTACGAGGTGGATCTGCCACTGCAGGAGGAGCTGAGTGTTATGACTGTGCTAGAAAGCATCTCAAACCAAATTTTCCAAATTAGAAAAGATGGCAGAACAGGTTACTTCCCCCAAAGGGGAAATGCATGTCTAGATGTGGGCATATGGCGTGACGTGAGGCAGAGTCCTGCTACTTGCTAAGTGGCTGCAATGTGCTTGGCAGGTGCTAGGTGCTGTCTGTGTGCAGTCGTGACAGTTTCCTGGGCGTGGGGCTGGGGCGGGGGAGTCCGTCCTGGAGCATGACACCGATCTGGGAGTGGGTGAGTAATGATGGGACTCTTAAAATAATCTTTCTTTCCAACAGGCAGGTCATGCCGTTTTTACAGACAATGATTCTCAGAGAAAGTATAGTACGGCTTGACAGGTACTAAGGTGTGGGTCCTGGACGCCCACCAGCCTGGCTTAGTGAGGGGCACTGAGTCAACAAGCCTGGAAAAGCACCAGCTCGACACCTATCAGGGAGGAATTTAAACCACTGATGTGACAGAGAAGAAATGACATTAGACACCTGTGAGAGAGCAGCATCATGCTTGTAGCTGAAAAGCAAAAGAAAGAAAAGTGAACCACCCAATAAAAACTTTGTTATTGACTAGTTTATATCCTGGCTTAGTTATTAGGAAGTAATGTTCAGAGCAGCCAGGCTTTCGTTTCGCTTAATTTTTATTTATTTTTGAAATAGCTGAGCCAGCAACAGGCACCGAGACCAGAAGTGCTGAGTGCCCTTTATCTGTGGTGCCACTAATGGGAGACACTTATTAATATTTGATTGAAAACCACAATTCTTTAATGGAAGCAAAACAGAAGCATGAAAGAGAATTTTTCCTTTAACAAATACAGTGATTCAGGAGTGGTCCCCCGCACCCAGGAGTCCCTGGGTCCTGCTCACTGAAAAACCCACCACTGTCTGTCTTTATATTTCAGAACAAATGGTTATAAATGAGTATTTTCTTTTTTGCCATAGGGAATCTCATCAGTTCACCAGAAATTACTTTTCTGTTCAGAAAAAATAAAAGGGTAGGAAGGAAGCTTCTGCTCTTTACATTGAACCAGGATTTGCATAAGATATTGTTGAGGGTCTGCCCTAACTTGTTTCAGAAATGGGCTGCTTCTGTCTAGGGTCGGTTAATTCATTGACCCAACAGCCGATGACGTCGGCCAAATTCCCTCGTCAAGTCTTGTATCCTGCTCTTCTCTATGAAAGTTGGGGTTGCTTGAAAATCTCACCTGCAGAAGTAACTCATGTCTGCTCAAGGAGCTCTAGACATTGCAGGCACCAATGCCACGCATTACTGTCCCCACTGGACAGATGTGAGAGGGACAGATGCGAGAGGGAGAGGCACTGCAGAAACCAGACCCAGCCCGGCAAAGGGAGAACAGAATTCATGCCTTCTGAAGCCCCGGTCGAGGCCTCCGGCACATCCACCTGGTGGATGGCATGGTGGAACAAAAGCCTCCCGCACTGCTAACCAAGGATGCACTGAGGTATGTGGGACAGATGTTACGGCTGCTGCCATTTATGAATGGGGAAACCGAGGGAGAGATGTAAGAAGATGAAATGATTATGGTGACAGTTCATGTCAGGAGAAGTTCTAGGACGGGACGTGGAGGTCATCGACCCCCCAACCACTATAAATCTTACTAGGAGTAATTTCAGGGCCCGCCTTTCTGTTCTCAGTGCCATGTGCCTTGGCACATGAAAAAGTAGAACCACAGAAGTGACCGAGAACAGTAACAGGAGAGAATGGTGGTTCTAATCATGAAACTGGCAGCAGGAAGGCCTTGGAAAAATATTATCGTGTGTTTCCTACATATTTTATCCTTTGTTTAGCCATCCCCGGCTTTTCCCTTGGTATCCTCTGCCCTGCTTTGTCTGCCTAAGCGGGCACATGTCTGTCACAGCTGCAGAAGAACCGTATGACCAAATCTGACTAGATGCTCTCACGGTGTGCATCTGCTGGGATGGGACAGAGGGACCAGGAGGGAAATCCGGTGTCCTTCTGCTGGGAGGCTGCACAGGAGCCAGAGGCTGTGAGGGTCACCAGCACGGCACACTGTTTTGGGTGACACTGGTAATGGTACAAGTGGCAAGTTACAGGTTAGGCACGGGGTGTGCTGTTTAGGGGTGTCCCTCAACATCGTGTCTGGCTCAGCTTTTGGAGAACCCCATCTTTTCAGTGAGGGTTACGTAACGAGCGTTCAGAACTGTTAGAGAACGCACAAGCTCTGATCTCTGTGCCTCCTCCGCTCTCTTTTATTTTGAGCCACCTGCAGAAGAAAATATAGGGATGGTGCACTCAAGGCTGATCCACCTCCTTCCCGTTCTCCTCTAGACGCCCTCCATCTGGGGAACTGGAGGTGGATGTGGGCGGGACACTTTTGTTCTCTGCACTTGCAGCTCTGGCAGCTGACATCGTGAAGCTTATGTCTAAGAGTCAAAAGGACAAATGTTCTTCCGCACGTGGCGCTGACTTTAAGTGAAATCAGGGAGACAGGTGAGAATTAGCGCTTTGTACTTAGTGCCCAACCTCTTCTTTCCACGTGTGGTTTGGGATGGAAGGGCTGTCCCAGAACCGGAGGCTGGGAACGAGGAGATGTTTCTAATTAACCCCACAGAACTTGCGCTGATAACTACATTCATGGGACGAAATAGTTTTCGTGCTGCAAGAATACGGATTTCTTAGAAGAAACTGAAAACTGCACTCCACATACTTGCTTTCAGCTGGGCCTCCCGGGGCTGGTCAGGAAACTGCAGTCAGATGGGTGTTAACACTCAGCGACAGCCCTCACGAGTGGTTTAAAAAAGGGGGTGTGTGGCATCATCACAGGGGATGGCAAGCAGGGAAAGAGAACAGTTATTTCCAGCTACTCTGTGTAACCGCTTGGAAAGCTGGTTTTCATCAGTGCCTGGAGCTGCAGCCTCTGCTTCTAACTCGGTGACAAAGAGGGGCCCGGCCGTCTTCTTCCGGATGAGACCTTCTCGGTCACTAAACGGGCTCCCTGTGTTCAGGACTCCAGGAGGTTTAAAAATAAAACCCTGAGGCCCCAAGAATGGCCCAGTTACTCCGAGTCCGTGTCTGCTCTGCCCTACGTGGAAACATGGGTGTTTCTCCTTGGTTTACGTCACTGTCAAGAGGCCCATGCCCTTCACATTTCTTTCAGGCACAGCCAGAAAGCCAGCAACTAGCATGAAAACAGTGAGCACTCTGCTCCTCGTCCACATCTTCCCCTCACCCTCCAGTATCGACTTCGATCTGCGATTGCAAAGGGATGTGGAACAACAGGGCCGCCTGCTGGCTTCCCGTCTAACAGTGATAGCCTGAGCTGGTATGTCGGCACCAAGACCTTCCCGACTTGAGAAATAAAAGGTGATCATTTCAGCTACAGTGAAAAGTTCAGCTTGGATAACTTTATCACACAGAATGTATTACAGGGTCACCCCTAGCTGCGTGTGGTGGCTATATCTACCTTGACTGTGACACAGAGCTCCAATTAGCACTTCAGGAAAGAGACTTTAGTGACAGCGCACTCACCTCGACTCAGCCCGTCGGGTCCCCGGAGGATCCGGCACTCTTCTATCTGGCCAAACGGAGAAAACATCACCCTGATATCATTCTCGTTGCATTTCTTCGAAACCATTCCTATGAACAATTTTCTGTCTTCCACAGCTAGGAGGTAAAAGCCATGCATGAGTAAAGGCCATTGTCCGTCTTTCTCCCTGTCATCACTGCTTTGTGACCACATCACACCGGGTACCCATCACGTGAGACTGAGCCTGGGCCCCGAGGCTGACCCTAGACTTCCAGGCACCTCCACTCGCTCCCACCTTGCCCTTCCTGAACACTGCACACTCTATGAGCTGGTTCTTACTAATAAAATAGCTTCATAGGACACAAAACACCAAGAAATTCTTTCCCCCCATTTGGGAACTAACGGGTAATGTGTTGACTAAAATGTTCAAGTCCATGTAGTTGCTAAACACTAGCATTCCACAGAGACATTTCTGGAGACACATTTTTCTGTGTGGTGTATGTATGGATGTTCTTTAACTTCAGTGACAGGGAAAGAGAAAGGTCAGGAGAGGAAAAACAAAAGGAGCAGATATAATGGAACAGTAAACAAAACTTAACAAGCATTTGAAGGATGAAAGCAGCCTTCTCTGATTTCACACAGCTTCGACCCCACAGATCCAGAGAGGAGTAGGAGATGAGAGATGCTCATTTCTCTGGAAACCGAGTAAATGACCTCTGTCTTCAGCACAGGCTCTGCAGCCCTAACCAGGACGGCGCACGTGGTCTCATGTTACAGTGAAAGAGAAAGGCGATCCTCCTGACGAGAATGGGGCTGTAGCTACTTGAGAATTACATCAGGATGGCCCCGCACCACAGAAAGAACAAGGAGGGAACAATACTAGTCTTCCCACTTGGAGGCAGGACTCTTGAGGAACAGAAATTCACTTTGGATGTCACGACAGCAATGTGTAAATTCTAACCTTGGAACTTGCTGGGGGTAAAGATAAGGGAAGTTTACCTCAGATGACCAGGGAGACTGTCCTCAAAATCGACATGCTTGTGCTCAGGACCACTGGCCTACATTTAGCATGAAAAGCACCATCACAGCAGAGTCCAGGGCAGTGTTGGGGGTCTTTTTTTTAGGAGAGAGCAAGAGACGGACATAGAACCCCTCAGGGAGAAGTCTTGCTTATTTCCCATGTTCCACTCAATCCATTATCAGCATTAAAGAGGCTGCAGCAGCACCGGAGACCATCCTGGCTTAGGGAAAGGCTCCGCCACGCACCCCTGTAGAAACCTTTTTGTTTACGCTTTATCATCTTGTCATTGCTATTTAATTGCTTTTATTTCTGTTTCTCTCATTCTTTGGCTGGAAAGTGTCTCATTTTCCTTTAACCCACAAGACCGCATTCTAGACTTTCTAGGCTCAGCTGCTTTTGGAACCTACGTCACACCATGCGGTCCCTGCCCTCTGGGAGGCGGGGCAGAAGATCTGTTTGTGAAGTAGTGAGGTAGCACAGGCGTCTTCTCCGACCAGGTGCTGTCCCACAGAACTCGGCAGGATGTGGAACGTCCTACTGATGTCCCTGCAGCAGCTGAAGCCACGTGTGGCTACCTAACACTTAAAAAAATGGCTACTGTGGCTGAGGCACCAGATTTTAATGTAATTTAATGTCAACTAATTTAAATTTTAAAAGCCACATGTGGCTACTATACTGGACAGCAGAGTTCTGAGGGGCCTGAGCGAGATGGCTAAATGCTCCTGTCACAGAAACGCAGACTGGAAGCAGGAGATTGAGAGATGTTTTGTCCACCTCTAACCGAGATCCTGAGGCCTGGCAGGGGGAAGGAGCTTGCCCAGCGACATGGAGCAAAGAGGTGCCCGAACTTGGACCATGACCTAATATCCTACTGCTGTCGGGCCTTCTCTTCACTCTGCTGTGAGGAGGTAGACGAGGCTTCAAGGAGGGAGCAAAGCTGGGATTAGGAAACTCAGGCCCTGGTTCCAAGGCAGCCATCAAGTTGATGTGTGTGACCTCAGAGAATGAGCTGACCTCTGTGGACCTGTTTGGCCATCTATAAAATGAAGGTTTAAACTCTATTCTTTCTCCTCATTTCTTTTCCTTCTTTCTTAAATACTGCAGGAAGGTGGCCCAGCCACATGCTTTGGTTGACTGAAGTGTGTGGGGGTGGGGCACGCTGGAGCCCAGAATCCTTCCACTCAGCCTCTCTCCACACTGGGGCTGCTGCTGAGATGATGCAGAGAGACTCCAGGGCTCCAAGGAATATGGGTCCCAACCACAATTCCACAGTACTTGTCAATTATGAATGTGCCCCACAGCTTTTGGGAAAGGCCTGATGGGAGATGTGGAAGTTAAAGCTGGCCTTTAAGAAGCGTGGGCAGGGACTAGACTGGCAGTGGCATGAGGGAACAACATCCTAACTGGGCAGGTACGGAATTGGGAATACGTAAGGAACGTTTCTGGGGCAGATGCAGGAAAGCAGCCTGGCTTGAGCATAGCGGGCACCATTATTTGCTTCATCTGTAGAGAGGGGCTCAATGTGTCAGGAAGGTAACAGACAGTCCAAGGCCTCCGTCTGTGTTGAGATGCAGTAAGTAGGCATGGCAATGGGGGCCATGGGATGATGCCTAGAGGGAGGCCGTTGAGGACCTGACTTCCTATATATAGATAAAACATTTTCAATTTGATATCCTTTTTTCTCCCTGTAGAGTAAGTGAGCTACCAAAGTTCTCTTGGGAACTAGTGAAATCACAGGCAGTCGAGGGCAGCGTAGGCACAACGAGGATCTAAGTGCTAGAAACATGAGATGCCCTGGAAGAGCGGCGTCCTTTCCCATGGGTGTCTGTGCTCTCCAACACCAGGATGGCCAAGATGATGCCAGACCCTTTATGCGGGAGAGGACGTGGCAGGGTTTAGAACTAGTGGCGAGAGAGCCGGAACTGACTGACGTGGGGCAGCAGGATGGGAATAGCTTCTCACTGTAGTCCTTACCCCCCTTCTTCCTGTCTCTGGGGCTCCCATCCTGAGGGAGCCGTGACTACTGTCTTGATGAGACTCCTATTCAATTTTTCTGATCCTAAAGCATCTGGTTTTAGTTTTTTTAAACAAAAGCAAATAATACATTCCCAGTCGGTTTTTGGTTTCACTGGTAAACCTATTGATTATGGTATTTAGTTAAAACAATTGGTAGATTTTGAACTTTAGAGGGATATGATATTAAACAAAACATGCAACTCCTCAGTAAGCTAAAAAATGATGTTTTAAACTAAGATGAGTATTAAGAAAATGGAAACCACTTGAGAAGTTCTGACTTCCTAATCACCATGAAGGGGAAGCTCAGTCAGGGAGACTGATGACTCTCCCTTTTTCAGTAACAACTATCAGTTAAAAATAAAAAAAACCCCCTCAAAACCTACAGCATCCATGTGCTAGTCAACGAACGTTTTTCACATATGTGCACGTGCATGCTTCAAGGGAGCCGAGTGTCTGCAGTCTTTTGCGAGTCAGGGCTGCTCCGTGGTTTTAGCAGCCGGGCCGTGTTTGCTTTTGTGGCAAAGCAGGGCTAACGACACACACCCGGCCCCCTTCTCGCTCCCCCTTGGGTTTCCCTGATTTTCCAGGGGTAGTTTATTCATACAAATTCTCCCTGGGATTCCCATGCTAAGGATCCCTCTAAACAGCCTTGTCAACAGTTTAAATAAATATAATTATCTTCAATTTACTTAACTTTTTCATCAATGTGTGATGAATTTCTTGGTGGGGTTTTCCCTAAGTATTCACAGGCAGTGAGTATCTCACTTATTTTTTCAACCCACAAGAATGCTGACTGCTTAAATAAACCCACCATGTTCATAGCATTCTGCTAAGCACTTTAGGGAAATAAAAAAACAAAAACAAAAACATAAGGCCTATGCCCTCGTGGGAGAAAGTCTGGTTTCCTTTAGGACAGCCAACGCGTGAGTGAGGGGAAATACTTTAGCCCACAAAGGGCAGCACAGACAGGTTACCGCCGTCACTGGCCACCGCAGCAGAACTGGAAGGCTCTCCAGGCCAGGGACCATTTCAAGTTCTCTTTCCATGGCTTCAATAAGAAAGGGTTAATATGTAAGTGGGAACTTTTTCAAGTTAGGGGAATAGAAACTAAATTTTAAAGACATCCCCAACTGTAAGCCAGTGCTCACACCCTGGTACACAGCCTGTCAAAGTCACACCTGGACTTGGGTGGCCTGAATTAATTAGCAACTTTTCAGTGTGTTAGTGCTAACATATGGCATTTAATGACTGCCTTCAAATCCATGAGCTTCTCCACTTTGAATTTCAAAATTACGTCTCCATCTTCCAGTAAACCAGAAAGAGGCTGGGTAGGAACCTCTCCTCCTCCTGTGTGTCCTCCCTGACAATCGTTGGTTATCTTCACTCCTGCACGCTCTGAACTTGACACCTGGACCCTGGGAACTTCAGAGGCCTTGAGCAAGGAGATAGGGGCCTTGAACAGCATTTCTAGATTTGAGGCTTTAAGGACCCCTGACAAGTTGTGACGTTGGAGGGTGAAAGCAGGGTGGCTTTATGCTGTGTCTGCAGAGTCAAGGACAACCCTCTCAGCCATGAGCATGGCCTACGAGTGAGTACTGGCTGCCGCCACCCAGACCCCAAGAACGGCACCAGAGGCAACCTCTATGCTTTCTTTTTATTGCTCATTGCTAGACAAAATTCAGATCTAGCAACTGCATTTAACTTTCTTTCTTTTTATTAAAAAAGATTTTATTTATTTATTTTTAGAGAGAGGGGCAGGGAGGGAGAAAGGGTGAGAAACGTCGATGTGTGAAGAAAATACTGATCTGGTGCCTTTCACACATGCCCCAACCAGGGACCGAACCTGTGCCCCAGGCATGGGCCCTGAGCGGGAATCGAACTGGAGATCTTTCAGTTTGCAGCATGATGCCCAGCCGACTGAGCCACAACAGTCATGGTGCAATTGCATTTAATTTTCAGTCTTGCGCTGCTGGTACCTCTTCCTGTGTAGTGGTGAGGGATTCAAAGCTGGAAACCAGGCCCTCAATGACACGCAGAATTAAAGAGAACAACTGAGTTTGTGCCAGCATATGCTGCTCCCTGAAATCCGTACCTCCTCCAATGCCCTCCCTGTACCATCCCTCGACTGTTTGCAACGGAAAAAATAACAAAAAAAGTTGGAATCTATTGAAACTCGGGGATTGATTTAGTGTGTTATTCTTAAAGGCCCCAGCATTTTATTGCTAGTGCAGTGGGCTTTGTTGAGGGGGGACACCTGGTATGGTAGAAGCTTGAGTGAGTTGGCATAAATGTGCTAGAGGCTGCAGCTTAAATCAGAGCCAATGACAAGGGCAGGCTGTGGGAGGCCCGGAGGTTTCAGAAGCCTGGTCAGTAAAATACCGACGCGCAGGGCAGACTGAAGAACAGTCCAGCATTTCTGAGCTCCCCACAGAGGTTCCCTGTGTCAGAGTCTCTGGACACACAAAAGCTGAAAAGAGTAATTGCTTTTCTGGAATTCATTTGTCCATCACTAATTAATCTGTGATGAGAAGCCCTGTCTTGCTCAGCAAATACAAAGTTGTAGAAACCCGAACACACTAATGAAGGCAGTAACTGTCTCACTGTGATGAGCCCTTTGTGCTATCCATAAATGTCAGCAAACTCAATAAAAGTGCAATTAGAGCTCGTGATACTTCTTCCACAACTGCAGGAGCTATTTCGAGCGTCTGAGCCAAAGAAATCTTTGTGCTCTTTGAGCTTTGGAAACTATGCTTACCTGTCAAAGCTGCCATGTGAGATCAGAAAAGGCTTGCAGCGTGTATCACTTGCTTTAGAAAATTATACATTTCTCTGGATTCCCCCATCAGGTCCAAGGAGGACCTTGAACCCTGCTCATGTCAATGCAAGGTGAGGTCCCACTGGCGCCTCCGTAAGGAAGAGCACTTAAAGGCAGATTTCAGTTCATTTTGACTTTTTTTTTTTTAACTGGAAGTTCAGGAAATGAAGCTCTATCTACAAAGCAAAGGGAGAACTATCCCAACAAGAAAGTTTTTTGGGGGAGGGTCCTCTGTGTGTGCAGATCTAGGCTGTGACATGAACAGCCTAAGTGCCAGGCTCAGGGAGCCAGAATTATGTCGATAACTTAGCACAGTGAATACTTACTACGAGCCAGGTATTATGCTCAGCTCTTTGCAGATGGTGACACATGTATTCCTCCAACACCCTTGAGAGGTAGGTGTTACAAGAATTCCAACTACAGACCACTACAGATAGTACTCTGTGTCAGCTGCAGACAAGGAGGGCATGTGGGCTTGCAGAATGTGACCACGGACACAGCTAACAAGTGCAGGGTCAAGGGGTAAAGTTCAGGCTCCTCAAAATAGTGCTTAACTGCTACTCTGGGTTGCTCCATGAAAAATGGCATTTTTAGGTATTCTCTCATCTTAGTAAAAATGGTGCCCAGTCCTGTTAGGTTTTTCAGATCATGCAAAACCGGGCGCACTAGTGGCAGCTGTGTTCCGTTGCTGTGGCAGATGTTACCCACTGTGCCCAGAGCAGATACTGAGCAGCAAAGGCACAGACCACCCTGAGACCCCCCGGCAGCTGCTCCAAGGAAAGGACTCTCTAAGGCAGGGTTCATGTCTGTATAACAGAAAGTGCAAAAGAAAAAATTTTTTCATGGCTCAATGATTTGGGTATTTCAGGTTAAATATTTCCAACTCAGATCTTGAATCCATCACACCTTTACAACTATGACCTAAGGTTCAGAAACAAGACAAAGCCTTTTCCATGAACTTTCATTCCGTGGCCCATTCTGACACACTCAGGGAATGGTGGGGCCAAAAGACGGGGAGCATCTCTTTTTACCCAGAAGCTCTAAGGTGACCTTCACTAACATTCATCCCACAAATACATGATCCCCTCCCTCACGGGGAATAGAACAGACTGTAAACGTGCACTTCTGGAGCAAGGGGGTTCCAGGAATTGTCGTGGGTATATGGCCTTAGCAGGGGTGGACACACCTGGTGCAGTCCCCTCTGTGGCCAGGGACAAATCTGGACAGAAATAACCAACAGGGTAGAGGGGCCCTGCCACACACAAAGCACTGTGGCAAACATCTTGCACAAATCTTTAAAAAAGGCAAGCTATGTGAGACTCTCTCATTTTATGGGTGAGGACATTCAAGTTCAGTGTCTGAGTGACTGACTAGTGCAGATCAGTGGACTGAGTGTCAGTTCCGTGAGGTCAGGGCAGTCTTTTGTGGTCTGCTCTTCTTTCTAAAATTCATTCCTGCAGCCACCACTAGTACCAGGCCTGGCACCCAGCAAGCCATCAGTATTCACTGTCTAATAAAGGAACGAAGTGCCTTGACCGAGGTCCTGCAGCAAAGCAGGGGCAGGTCTCAGGCCCTCCAACACTGAGCTCCGTGTCTGTGACCAGCAGCAGAGGACGCAGGGAATTAGCTCTGAGAGAGGGGTGCTGCCGACAGAGAGGCGGTGGGCAAGGCCCGACACTTCAGTCAGGGGCTTGCAGCCTACGGTACGACGTGGGACTCTCTTCAAAACTTTCTAGTTTGTGAAGAAGCCAGAAAATGGGATGCACTACAATTAGCAGAAAATACCTTGTGGAGAGATTTAGAGCCCAATCATAATTTACATTTGCAGATATGCAGATCTCCGAGTGCATGGCTTCTGCCCTGATTACTAATTAATGAGGTGCAAACCGCCTGTGGAAGGAAGCCGAGCTGATTATGTCAGTCTTGTGGGAAAGGAAAGCTCTGAGGTCTGAGAAGGTAGAAGAGTCCTTTAACACACATTTCAGTCAATTCGAAATATAAAACAGGGACAGAAGGCTGGTGTAAGTGGAAGCAGAAACCTGAGAGAGAAATGTGGCCATCAACCCTCTCGTGTCTCGGACAGTCAGATCTCAATTATTCCACGGACCTCCGCAAATGCATATTTTCCACCGAGCACATGTTTATTTAATCAGCAGACTGAATTCTGAATGAATACAGATGCAAATGCATCGGTACACTTTAGAAAAGAGTACTGTAAGACAGCCTCCAAGCCAAAAATGAACCAACAGAAAGGAGAAAGAAAGAGAGCCTGGTTCTTAAAGGGCGACCCTTTTCTGCCCGTGGTCCCTGCACAGCATAGCCCTCCCCAACAGGTGTCCTGTGTTGCTCTGTGGAGCAAATAACCCAGAGCCAAAGGACACAGGGTCACCACACAGAGCAAGTCCACAACAGAGGGACACGAGAAACCATTTCTGGTAACATCTTACGGGCCTATACACCGGAGATAAATGAGGCAGGAGAGCGAGGCTCAGGTTCTCTGGACACGCCAACTACAGTGCAGGTTTCCCGGCAGTGCTCCCGGCCTTTGGGGCTGCCATCGCCCTCCCCCCGCTGACTCCTGGACTTACAGACACAGACATTACGGGAGACAGTTGGTCACCACCTACCGTTTGACTTTTCACTATCTGCAGGTTTCATCTGAATGGGATGATGCATCTAAAAATACAAAAGTGAGAAAGTAAAGGCAGATTGGACAACTGCACGAACAGTCTCAGAAACTCCACACTTTTAAACTTGAACACTGATATTGCTGCAAGGATGCACAGGTAAATAACAAGACCTCTCCCAGGTAAAAAGTAACCAAACCTACATGCAAGCATGGGTTTTGTGTTCGGGAATAGAACCTTTTCAGGTACGGGGCACACGGGGCACAGGGACACGGTATTTAAAAGCTCAGGCTCTGCAGTCAGACTCAAGTTCAAAACCTGGTTCTGTCACTCAATATGGTTTCTGCCTGTATCTCCGAGGCAATTCTGGTCCTGCCCTGTATGCCAGCTACGTGGTCTTGGGCAAGTGTCTTAACTTCTTTGAGCTTCAGTTTCCTCATCTGGGAAATGGAGATAAGGCCTGTACAGGAGGGATGTGGGAATCCAGTGAGAGAACACATGTGAAGTGCTTAGTTAACAGGGCACAGGATGTGCTGAAAAAATAAAAGAACTATCGTTATTTTGTGTTATTACAAACTTGAATGCAGATTGTGTTTCTTCTGACCATTCTGTCTGCTGCATGGATCTTATTCGGTCTCAGTGTTATGAGAATCTGAAGGTCTAGCAGGTGACTGGTACTCAGGTGCCAGCGTGTAATTTTTATTAAACACTGAGTATGGAACAGCATGGAGGGAGGGAGGATGCGGAGGAAAGAGGGGAGAGGGAGGCACAGACCTCAGGGCCATGTCTGTTCAGTCCATAGGTGGGAGCAGAGAGAGCCTGGGATGAAGGGGTGCCCAGACCCGGAACCGGGGCAGAGTGGGGCGCCTGCCGGCCCCTTCCACAACGCCCATCATACCACGGTGCTGGACCCACAGAGCTGACTCCAAGTGCAGGATGCTGCCGCTATTTCCAATTAAAATAAATTCCTCAAACTACTTTCAAAGGTCCTCTTGCTTCATATTTCATCCTACCCCAAGGAACACTGGAGCCACAGGGTAGACGGAATCACTGGCTGTGCAAATGCTTTCGTTATAATGGGCCCCACTCTCCCTGAACCTTTAATTTCCCCAGTGGACTCCACCACTTGCAAGCCACAGCTCTGGGTGTGATCTAATTTACATGAAGGGCAATGGCACTTGGCTGTCGCACTTAGATGATGGGAAACTGTTATCGGGCAGGCAGGACCATGTGCAGCCAGTGCCTGCCAGGGTCTCCACAACACACGAGGAAGAGGAAGAGGGAGTGTTATGAGGGGGGAGAGACAAGTCATGCAGAGCTGCTTCATTTATTCTAAAAGGCAAGATGCTCTTATGCATAGACATAGGCCTTGAGATGTGAGACCTACTCATATTCTCACTCCATTCATTAATCTATGCAATTTACAGAAGAGTCTAGAATGAGAATGAAATGTTTAGGGATCAGTAAGTAGATCAGACTTTTCCAAAAAGACTAGAATACACACCTTCAAAGCAGGCAGAAGTAAACTGCGGAAAACACCTGATTTGGGCTGAGGAATGTGGCCTCCATCCTGCGTAGAATGGAGAGGATGACCAAGAAAAAGTGTTGGGGGAAGAGGGACTGAATCTTTGAGTAAGTTCTTCTCCTCTCATGCCTTATCCACTTGTTCAGCAAAAACGTCTGAGGTGCCCACTGTGTCCCTGGCTCTAGGCTAAGAACTGAGGAAGGAAGGCCAAGGGGAGAAGTCCAGACCCTTCAGCTGCTCACTGTCTGCCGGGAGGGGGGCGGGTGACTGTAAACAGCCTCCCAAGCAACATGGGTAGGTGCTGTGGCAGGCACAGGAACGAGGGGCTGTGGGAGCCCAGGGGAGCAGGCCCTTCTTTCTGTCTGGCAAGGGAAGAGAAGGCTTCTCAGCAAAGGTGGCATCCGATTAGTGTCCTAAAGGCCAAGTTGGACTTGCCCACAGAGGAGGGGGAAATGGAATATCCCAAGTAAAGACTCACAAGGGTGAGAAAGAGCAGAGTTTTTTGTCGCGAGTCATCTGAAACGAGTGGGGAGGGGCACAGGAGGGGCTGCAGAGGGTGTGAGCATCCACTCTCAAAGGGGGAACAGCAGAGAGGACACTGCAAACACCGTGTGAAACTGATGAAGACCTCAACTTCAGAGGCACCCAGCTGGTTGTGGGGAAGAGGGAGAGAGAGAACCCCAGGCCTGGACAACTAGATATATTTTGGGCTCATCACCCAAATAGAGAAAACAGGAGTGTTGTTTTGGAGGGGACTGCTGAGCACAGGTCTGCATGTGACCCATGTGATGTGACTGTGGGATTGGAGAGAAGTTGGGGAAGGGCATTTCAAGATGCAGCAATGGCCCTGAGAGGTGGCAGTGGAGCCCACAGGCATGGGTGAAGCTGTCCAGAGGGAATGCGAAGTGAAGAGTCCAGAGCCAGGGACAGAACGCTGGTCTGAGAGGGACAGGCCAAAGGGCAGTCGGAGAAGCAGGAGCAGGAACAAGCGGCCCCGCGTGAGCCACGTGGGGAGAGCTCTAAGGACAAGCAGGTGTTGCTAGATGCCACGATGAAAACGCCCCAAGTGTCATTCTGGATTTGGCAATAAACAATTCTTTAGGGAATTAATCAAAAGGTGTTTCTGTAGGTTTGGGGGAGGGCAGAATGTGAGCTTGCAGAGGGCTGGGGAGTGACGGGGAAGATAACAGTGGAAATGATAAATGTAGATGACTATTTCAGGAAAAGTCGCTACCAAGCGGGGCGGTTGCAAGCGGAGATACAGGAAGCCTGATGGAAGATGGCGTGGAGTCTTTCCTTTCCAGGCAGCAAAATCTTGTACAGGTGAATGCTGGGAAAAGATGCTGATGCGATTTGCGGGTTAAAGAGAGGAAAGAGGAGACAAGTACACCTACATTATGTATGGGGCCCAAAATGAAGTGAATGGGACTCTTGCCCTCAGGGAGCTGACGATCCATCATGGAAGGTGACATGCACACAGATACAGAAGAATGGTGGCCACCCTAGACATTCGGATCCATCTGTGAAGTGCATGGAGGTCTGGAGCAGGAAACCTGGGAGCTGTAACTTTGTAAGGACAGAATCACTGTACTCTCACGCTGTAAAGGGCCTGGCAATCATTTAGTCCAATGCTCTCAGTTCATTGGTCTGCAGGGACTGAGCAACTTCACTAAGGACACACAGCTGGTTAACGACTGAGATGGGATCGGAAATCTAAGCTTCCTGCTCTTACCAGTGACGATCCCCCATCACGTTCCTTCTCCACAAAATGCCCCACAGGGGACTTGGGCACATGAGCCCACAATGAAAACTGCAGGCTTCACTCACTGAAGGCACCAGGCACGCATTAGAAGGCGCCTGCGAAATCCCCTTACTGGACTCCCCCCACACTTTACGCGGCTTTATGACCAGTATTATACTGAGGCTCGACACTTAGTTCTTGTAGCTGCTGAGTGAAGTAGCTCAGTTTCTGACCCGAGACCACCCAGAGGCGCAGGGATGCAAAAGTGCTCGTACAGTCATGCGCGCACACTACGTTCTGGTCAACGAACCCTACGTCCAAGGGTGGCCCCCTAGGATTATAAAGGGGCTGAACAATTCTTACTGCCTAGAGACCTCACAGCCATAGTAACATCTTTGCGTGACGCATTCCTCACGTGTCTGTGGTGACGCTGAGGCACGCAAACCTACGTGCTGCCAGTCGGATAAAGGTACAGCGCATGTCATTACGTGCCTTATTTTCTCTTGTGCTCGACTTAATCTCATGCTGTTCTGCATGGTAACACGTTGTGCAGGCTGGGAGCCCAGGAGCGATAGGCTTACCATGTAGCCTGGGTGCGTGGTGGGCTGTGCCTTCCAGGTTTGTCTATAATGTTCACACAAACACAAAACTGCCTAACAATGCATGTCTCAGAATGGATGCCCGTTGTCAAGGGACTCATGACTATGATAAAGTAGCTACTGCCACTGAAGACTCGACCTTGGTTTTGGTCTTTCCCAGGTAAAGGGTGGGGGCTGAAAGTCAACTTCACAGAGATGAAAACTGTCAGACCCTGGTGAATTCTGAACAGGTGGTCACCCCTACTTCAGGTATGTTCTGAAGACAATTTAGATAATGTATGTAAAGCACTGTGACCTTCTTGGGGAGAGGTGTTCAATCAGTACTGTATTAAGAATGGCTCATTATCATGAACAGTCCATGTGAGTTACAAATTTCTGATCACATACAGGATGTAAATGTCAGGGAAGACAAAAAAAAGTGGTTCGGAGGTATCCTTCTCTTAGTGTTTTATTTCCTCGAAATCTCATGACTCCAAAGACTGTTGGGAGGTTTGTTGAATGGAGTAGAGAAATTATTATCAAGGAACAGGCATTCCAGTTTCAAGTTTTCAGTCACAACTAAGGGGTTCTTTCCCTAAACAGGAAATGGTTTCAAAGATTTGATCCAGTGTGACTCCAGGACTCCTTTTTCATTCCCTTATTTCTGCTTCTACCAGACACTCTGTTAGCTGCTGGGAATACAGCAGATAAGCGCTCTCGTCCCAATGGCTCGAGCCTGTTACATCGTTGGGGGGTTGGGGGTGGGGAAAGAGAGAGAGCGCTCAAGTGCTACATCAGCTGCTTCCCCCCCAGATGATGTGTGTTGTGCTGACCTACAGCGTGAGAACCTGGTGGAGAGATGCCCAACACAGAAGGAAGGGTGAGCTGGAGAAGGTATCTCAGCTAAAGCAATGGCTGAGTTCGACCTCGAAGGAATACTAATGTTAACCAATACACGAGTGAAGGGCGTTTCGGGGAAGAAACAACATCCTAGAAGGTGCAGAGTAAGAGAAGTAGATCATGTTGTTACTAAAGAATGCTGATAGGATATCCTAACCAACAGAGGAAACAATGAAGTCACTGAAGATCATCCATCAAATTACAAAGCACAACAAGACTAAGAGTGAGGGATGCATTCATGAATGGAAATATTTCCAGTATAAAGACAACAACGCGAGTCTGCTCACCCCTGAATTAAAGCTGCTGCAGGAACCGTGACTGGCAGCCAGTGGCCACAACATCCCTGCACTCCTCAACAGCAGGAGACAAAACCCTTGGGGTCAGAACTGCTGCTTGTCAACACTGCTGCTGCAGCAATCAGGGACACTGGTCCTATCTGCTGCCAGAGCTGGACGGAGCCAGAGGCTGGTGTTCCAGTCTGCGCTCTGCGCTTGGAGGTGCCAGTTGACATCAACAGGCCAGAGGAAGGGCAGAGAATTTGGCAGTCACCCTTCCAATCTCCTCATGTCTCACCAGTTGCAAGGGAATCTCAGAGGCAGGGTGGAGGCTAGTTCTCTGGGGCGGGGGGTCCCCTTCTCCTTCTGTCTACAGCAAGTGAACACACGATCTTCATGAATTTGTGCAAGGAGTCTCCTAAGACACATGCGTTAATTAAACTGCGGCTGTGTCTTCATAGCCATCCAGGGTTGGCTGTGCCTGAAAAAAACCTGCATCCTTGGAGCACATGGAAACACAGGAGGTTCTCTGGGTGTCATCGCCCAGGCTCCCGGCTGGCAGAGTGCTTGTCCCAGGGAAAGGCCAAGATCAATTGTTTTGGACACAGGTTCTGATTCATGGCAGTGAATCTGACTTAACATATTTCATCAAGTTTACATTTCTATGAAGAAAGTCTTTGAAATCCATTCCCTTGAATATTTCTTTGACTGCATATGAATTTCCTTTTCATTTTATTGCAGAACATTTTGCCTCAAGTTACACATTAAGGTACTGGATAACATCTTGGTCCATATTTAACCCTGTTTGTTTAAGAACTAATGCCGTTTAATAAGAAGGGAAATTTTGAGAGCTCCCTCCCCCACTCCCAGCAGGCAAGGGAGGAGCCAAGCATGTTTCTCAGAAGTCAGTCAGTTTCTGCTACGTTTGTGTGTTACCATGTGCAGTGAGGCGGAGCCTCTGGACAAGAATTCTGGTGCTGCAGCTCACAGAGGGGCCGCTGCTTCGGGCTCTTATTAAAGCTTTCAGCGAGCTGGGGCTTCCTGAAGAGAAGGACCATATCTCACTGTCCCCTCTATGCCAAAGCCAAGCATGACATCAATGACAAGATGCAGCCTGCTCCTGTCTGACACAGGCCCCGTTGCCGCCCCAGGCCTCCACACTGGCGGGAAGCTGTCTGGGAGTGCTGGAGCACACCAGCCTTCCGGTGCAAAGCCTCACCCTTGATCCTGCCTCCTAACAAGTGAGTGGCACTTAGCCCTCCCTCCTCTGTTCCCCCCACAGGCCCAGAGGGCCCCGGATCTGGCCTGGTCTTCAGCAAGGCAGATCGCTGATAGGACCCGACGCTCCTCACTCCTGAACGCACTGACCTTTGAGTCGAAGCCAAGAGCCCAGCTGCGGCTCATGAAAATGAAAATGAGGATACATCTGTGCAGCAGAGCCATTACCCAAAGTCTGTGGGGGTAACGTCACGTGTAGGGAGCTGTACATAACCCTGGCAGCAGCTGTCACTGCCTACATTACGAGTCCTATCATGTCACCGGGACAGAGATGAGGCTGGGCCGCAGAGCACCAGCACTCACACTCTGGAGTTCCCATTACACTCCGAGTCCAGCGTGACTGCTCGAAACCTCTGTGTCTTGGCTCTGTGATGAATAAGGGGGAGAGTCTGGGGTGCAACAGCCCATGTTAACACAGGCCGAGTCTGGGAGATGGAGGACCTGGGGGCAGGAAGCGGGCTGAGGGGAAGGTGACAAGGCCGGTTTCTCATACAGAGGGGAACTCATGCTGGTACGTGTTCAACCTGGCCGTCACCAACTGAGGAGAGAACCGCCTTTAACACGAGATTCAATAAAACATGCCATTTTTAACCTGAACTGGGTTTTACAGAGTCACTGCTACGCATCTCATTGTTAAACCTACCCTGACCTCTGGAGAGAGTAGCCGTGATGGTACATGTCATAAGCTTACTGTCCATAAAATATTTAAAGGGAGACAAAGAGGGGAGGGAAAGAGGTGAATTCACAGAAGAGCTATGCACTGCCCGAGAAAATGAAAAGATTCTAGTCATAAAGACAAACTGAAATTTTTCTTCCACTCATGACAACACGCGCATGACTCACGGAGAATACTTCATGTCTTGTTGTACAGCAGACTGGGGAATACCAAAAGCACCTGTACTTTCTGAATTTTTCTTTAGAAAGTTTTATAAATGGCAAAGGTAAGTTTCAAAAGAATTGCCACCAATTGGAGGCGCACCACCCCCAAGTGACCATGTGTATTGTCAGGGGACCTGCTACTATAGGAAGGCACCCCCTAGGAAGGGAATTCTCCTATTTCAGCCACTGCTATGTTATGCTGTCTCAGGGAAAGAGTGGGATGAAACAAAAGTAGCTTTAGGAATATTGACTTACAAGTATTAAATAAGAACTTCTGAATTTTCCCGATTTTTTGTGAACGGCAATAGGATGGTAAACTTGCTAAGATATCTGGAATAGAATGACACCTCTGCCAAAAATACAGATGACAAAAATAATGCCTTTGATCAGTCAAAAAGAGCTTTTGTCATGGGGACAAAGTCAGCTTTTGAGCTCATAGCTACACCTGTTAGGTGTAGAATTTAGGCATGTCTTGTGAAAACTGAGGTCCATCTTCCCTTCACTCTCAATTTTCCTGTACCAAGCACTGCTGCAGGCTCCTTAGGTTTGTTACCTAAGTTAGTTCTCACAGCAACCCTGAGACGGGTATGTGTGAGGAGCCGAGGAAGAGGGAGGGGGAGGCCAGGCTCCCTGAAACATCTCATACCTGCACTGATGAGACGGAAATTGATGATGCGCAAGAGCAGCTATCAGTTATGTGAGAGGAAAAAATAATGGCTGATATTAATAGAGCCTGCATTTTGTGGTTTCTTCACAAACTGCTAGTGTAAAAAGCACACTGAAATCTTCAGAATGGATCGGTATAGTCCGCTCTTTGTTGGCTAAGCCAGCGTTTTACACAAGAAGGCCTGCTACTTGGTTTTATGTTGACAACCAGATTACATAATGCCAATTTATTCAAACACTGCTTTGGAAATTCTGGAGATAACCGAGTGCCTAGCTGTCCTCTGAAGATGCAAACTGCCTGGTGGAAGGCAAGTGTGCGGGACCCGCTAGGCTCTGGGCCGCGGCTCTCCTGCCCGCCCCAACTAACCGTCTGATGCAGGAGGTGCGCTGAACACTCCCAACCAGTATCTGCTCACGTGGAGCTTCATACAAGTGACCTACGCAAGGAACAAGGGGGTATCTGCGTGTGCCCACAACCGAGAAACACTGCTATGCTTTCTCTTTCTGCAACAGAGCACAACCAGGGGGAAGACAGAGTGAACATAAATGACTACTTCTTCTCCATACACACTGATGCAGGTGAGGAGCTTCAAGCACAGACGGTGTAAATTAAGTGTTCAACAAAGTTATCATTATTATGTTACTTAGTGTGAGTGTTTTCTGGAGGGAAAAAGGAAAAGGTCCCATTTGAGAGCTTAGAGAACGTGCCGGAAGGAATGGCCATTCTTGGTCGTCTGAGGAGTAAACAGCTAGTATTGGTCAACTCTCAGCTCTCTTCACAAATGCTGTTAATCCAGTGAAGAAGGAGACCCCCGCAGAACCCCAACTGTGCATCTGCTTTTGGCTTATCGGACTCCAAGGAAGCCTTTTTTGCTGGAATTACTCTACCTGTTCACATTTCCGTAACAATCATGGGGTAGAGCAGAGGGGGAGACACAAACAGTGAGCCCATTCAGTCCTGGCAAAGAATAAAATGAAAAAAATATTACAGGAAAATTACATTACTCTGGGTGGAATTCTGTGAGGGAATTTGGAGTCTGGTGCGGTGATTAAGTCATCATTTCTGACAGATTACTCTAATCAGCTGTCAGAGAACATTCTGCAACTCCATCTGTACCTTGGTGTCCTAGCCACCCAGCCCGTGCTACCTTCTGCGTGCAAAACACATACAGACCCGAGTGGGCAGGTACAGCCCGGCACTGGTTATACTCATTAGCAGTGATTAGGTTCTTTGTTTTCATACTAAATAATCACATAGGCTTCCATTTTGCTTCATTTATTCTTAAAATGAGAAGAAAAATGAATAGGCTCGAACTAGGAAACATGGAACATGAATGAAAAATAATTGTTACAACTAAGTGAGAACATATGCTTTTAGAAGCACTGCTGTTCAAGAAGAATGCTAATCCTCTCTTAGTTTAATTTTTCTTGGGACTACGATAGTGTGTTACTTCGAGAGGTCAATCTGTGCTGCTTTTTCACCCTCCAGTCGGACTGTGCACCCAGCGGGCTGCTGTTTCAGGAGATGGTATTGTTCCTGTCATTAGCAAAGTCACTGCGAGCAGAACATGGTTTACTGATAACACTGCAGTTACCCCTCTCTGTCATGCATCTTCGGGGTATAATAAATAATTCACCCTGTCAGTTGAACTCCCAAATAAATTAAGTGAAGAACAAAGCAAAAACAGTTAAAAAATTGTACTTAAGTTTGTCTGGAATCCTCTGTTTAGAGCCATGTACTTTAAATGACAAAAACACTGGAGGGTTATAAGACAATTCTGGAAATGGAAATCAATAGGAAATCAATAGGAGGATTTGTCATAAGGCGTGCAGGTCATCGTGCTGCTGTGACGACACTAGGGCAGCCGAGGACCACATGGTGACTTTGTGTGACAGTTGGATGATCACAAGCATTTCTAATTAATGAGCCGAAATGGAGAGAAAGGCAATAATTTTGCCCTTTTCACTAAGTGGGAAACAGACAGATATCCTCACAGAACCATGATTTGCTTTTGATTGTGGAACTGTCTTCCCAAATCAATGACGGATGCTCCAAGAGTTATTCTTCCAGATGTCACCCAGATGCTGAATTAGACTTGCTGCCTCACTGAGCCATGCAAAATCACACTGACATAATCATGTCTGGCCTGGCCGTTAAGGAGTGGTTTGAGAACCTGGTAGTTCATTTACATTTCCAGTACTATGATCCTACTGGCCACAAACTCAGTATAATCTCATATTTTAAGACAAATGAGTCTGGTTTAAAAATAAATTGCCCTCTTGACACTGGTCTCTCCCCATAATGACCATCACTGGGCTCAGTTCTCATGTGGCCTTAGAATAAATGAGCACCCAGCCTGCCAGGCTCCTGGCGGCTCCGTCCCCCAACGCCAGCTGCTTTCGGGTCATTCAGTTACCCAGTTCTCAACGCCTAGGGAACTGGGATGAACCGAGCCCGAAGCCCTGTGTGCTGGTGAGTGCCTCTCTCATTAACCTTCACTGCATGGCAATGACCCTTTTGTTTAGCTGGCTTTACTGTGGGCTCCTGTCTCCTCCCCTGGATCTCTCTGCCTTCTTCCCAGGGGTCGACTCAGTTACTCACAATCCCTGGTACAGCTTCCCAGAATTTTCTCTCCTTAGGCTTCCCCAACCACACCCCTGCCTCATCCCCACAGGAAATACCCTTGGACTGTGAAACATGCCCAGGTTGCACTCACATTTCAGTCACTCCCTGGAAATGTGCTGTGCTTACAGAGCATCACCTCCAGGGAGGGAGCAGTTGCTGGGCCTGCATTCTCAGACCCCTCCCGTAACACTCAGGCTTGACCTGACATTGCCTTCCTTTTCTTCCTCTTAGAATTTTCAGTTTAGAGCTATCTCAGTTAAATTTCTTTTTCTTCTATATTCCTTTCTATCTCCACTGCTGCTACCCTCCTTAGCTCTTCATTCCTGCTCACTCGGATTCCTGCAATGGTCTCCTCACCAGCCCGGTCCCCGCCTGCCCCTCCCCAAACCATCTTATAAGCTGCCTTTTTAATCTAAGACTCAGGTCTAATCATTTCTCTCCCCTGCTCAAAAACTTGCAATTATCTGCCAAATTAAATTCTAGCTCCTTGGCCTGTCTTTCAAGGCACTCCATGCGTTGACCCCAAATGACCTTTTCAGTCTCTACATTTCTAGTCAAATGGGACAACTTCCTATTACTGGAACTTCTACCATCTGCTCATCCAAAGAAACACATAATAACCCCTCTCTTGCATATAAACACAGCATTTCCTTCGCCAATGTAACCGCTGTATGTTGTTATACAGAAATACCTCTATGTCAAGTTATTAGGTTGAATCACATAAAAGTGCCACACTTATAGATTAAAAGTGGTTGAATAGTGACAATTTCATACGGTGCAGCCTCTTATCTCGCACAGCAATGCAAATGCACTGTCTTCGTGGCATGACTCATACGAAGCCCCCAAAGCTCGATTCATGCAGGCTCTCTCCTTTGTGAGGACTGGACAGATTTTCGGGAACTCATCTGCACTATTCACAAGTTGTATAATTTAAATCAAACACTAACTTGATGATAAAACGACACTACCCTCTGAACCAACTGATGGCTATTTCGTGTGCAACACAAGGCACCCTCTATCCACCTCAGCAGCTTTGATGCTCTGCACAGATTAGTGAGGCTGCACCCAGTGATCTCTAGTTTCCTTTCAAGTTTAAGGCAAACTAAAGCCACCACAAGAATACCCCTCTCACAAGCAAATCATTCAAATCGCTGGTTCAAAACTAACCTGGAAATCTTAAGCCAATTGTATTTTATCTTGAACCTTCTGACAGGATGTAAGGCATTTCATCAAATCAAGGGAAAAGCCCCAGTGAATTTCATATTCTAATGATCCTTCCGTAGCTTGGTGTCTGAGTCCTGCGCCGAGTTGCTTTGCCAGCCACGTTTATTAATTAGTGTCTAACATTTCCATCGCTCTGCAAGTTGCAACCTCTCATAAAAAATGCATGATTTGATTGGCTTAGGAATGACAACTTCATTTACAACAGACAAATGAATGCCATACCTCGCTCAGCAGTCTTTTCCCATTTATTTAACTACCGCCATTGCCTTTGGGATTTGCACTAAGCGAATGAAAGTAGATAACTAGTGTAGTATTCCTTTCTTAATCACGTTTAAGCAAAAATGATTAAATATCACTCTTTCTTTTTAAAAACAAATGAGTCTGGCTTAAAAAAAAAAAATTCCTACCAAAACAAGATGGCAAGTTTGAAAGAATGCCTTCAGGGCTATTTCCTATGCCCATGTTTAAAATGAAGACCCACTAAACATCTGAGCAAGACATGTGATACTGTCTTCAGCGGCTGTGCTCATCCATCTCTTCTTCCACAGCAGTACTAGCCTGTGGTTGACATTTTGCCAAATGGGGGTCTCTCTTCCAGGGCTGCAGATTCTTTACGAGCCTGATTTTAATTTTATTGTCTTATTTCGATCTCCACCTTTTACTCTAATGTAAGAGATCACTTACCAACTTTGGAAATTATTGCTGGTACAGCTTAGGGAAATTATGATGGTTCAATTGTTCTATAAAAACCCTTATTCTGAAGCTCAGTCCTCTGAAGACCAAATTCAAGGCCTGGACCTTCAAATACATGGCAAAGGTGAACTTGGAAAGGGGATCCATGGGACAAGAAGATGGGAGAAACTTCACATTAAGGAAGTAAGTCAGGACCCTCCACTGACACCACCTGACCTGCAACAGCAAACTTCCTGTTCCCATCTCCCCGTCTCTGGGCGTGATGTGCTGGATGAGGCCTTAGGAAACGGGAGCAGTTTCGTGTTTGTTTAGCAATGGAAAGGACATCACAGCTGGAACCACAAGGTCTGGGGCAGAATCCTGGCTTTGTCAACTGCTAGTACCAATGGTCAAGCAAACTGACTTCCTGAAGAATGATAAACTCATACCATTTCGGACAGCAAGGTCACAGCAGGAATGATCCTTCTCAGCGTTGTTCGGCTGGAATCGGATAACATGTGTGCAAGTACACAGTGAACTGTGAAGTAATATACGATGGCAGACTTAGTTTTAATTCATTTAAGGATAATAACTAGAGGGACAAAATGCCTTGTGGCCACACGCTCACATCCCACCTTGTGCTTCTACTTTGTAGAGTAGGGCTCTGTCTGCCTGACCAGAAGGACTTCGATGCAATGGAAGTGTTGAGACCACCCTTCCAGCCCCCACCTCTGCTGCCCCAGTCTCTGGAGAGCCCTTGAGATTGTTTTATATGGAGAGACTGCCTGTGAACGAAAGCCAGCCTTGAGAGCTCATTTACTCAGCTGACGTTTGCTGAGCAGGACCTATGGGATGCCCGTGCTGGCTCTCGGATGTTCTCTCATCAGGGAATCCGGAGCTTCACGTGGAAAAGGCTGAGACGCAAACCATCAGGGGGAACAAAATGGAGCGGGTGGCAGGACGGACTTCAGGACATGCTACGGTGGATCACAATGGAAGCATCTTCAGGTCTACCTGTCAGGACAGGTGAGATGGCACTTGTGTGATGTCCCATGGCTGGGACACAGCGTGGGAGCAAGAGCGCCACAGAAGCTGGAGAAAAGGGAAGGGGCACGGCACTGAGTTTAGATCTCACTGTTGAGACTCACAGTTGCATCCACTCTCTTCTGCCCTAAGACAGCACAACAATGCTCCCCGCCACATGCTCACACGTGCCGAGGGCAGCAGGTGGCTTCCGGGGTCCTGACGGTGGTCCCACCCGCCCTCTTCCACTTAAGAAAGCATCTAGAGGACTAATGAGTTACTATAGGGATAACTTCAAAAGTCCCCTAATCCCTTCTGTGTTTTTATTAACTCTGATGACAACTGGTAAGTCCCAAATTGTACAGAGGGCAGAATTCTTGAGATGCTGCTACGGTAGAACACGGGAGTTCCTCACTGATTAGGAACAGGCTACGGAAAGGGAGGTAAAGGAAGAGGAGTAGAGGATGGATCCACCCACCCACTCAGACAGGGAACACCGCAGCGGGCCTGTGTGTAGTAGGAGGAGGGTTTACATATTGGAACTGCCTGTGGGCCATCTGGGTAACAGACACTGGGCATCTAGGTTCGGGGCTTTGCAGGAAAGTCTGATTTCAAGCTCAAGACTTTGGGGTCAGCAGCCTACTGGGAGTCCATGAGAACGAACGATGAGACCTGAGGAAACTACACAGCCTGGGAATAACGGGGTGAAAACAAAACCCTGGGGCACAAGCAGGGGTGTCCGACCTGTGGTCCGCGGGCCACATGCTGCCCAGGATGGCTGTGAATGTGGCCCAACACAAAGTCGTAAATTTACTTAAAACATTATGTGATTTTGTGATTATGTGTCGCAATGTATTTAATGTGTGACCCAAGACAACTCCTCTTCTAGTGTGGCCCAGGGACACCAAAAGGTTGGGCACTCCTGGTAAGGCATAGTTCTTTGCTTGCCACCCATGTGGAAAACATCAAATTCCTTCCTATTGGGAGAAAGTGTGTTGTTAATAATTTCTCTTCACTTTTGTAATGAAGGCACTGGGAAGGCCCACAGTTTGAGATATTTTATACATATTCTCTTCTACACTCAGCTCCACTCTGCTCCAGTTTTTCCAATGTTCCAAGCTTTAGGTCAGGTCCAGCCGTCCCTGTCATCAATCAATATTGGGCCTACCCAGCTGGAGAATTCACTCTTTTATTATCAAGAATTTTGTTAAAGTCTAAGCTAAATTTTCCCTTTCCCAGCAAAGCTTTTTCGAGTGATCATGGGGAATATTTAATGTCTGTATTACTACGAACTTGAAAGTAATCACGTTTAGAGAAAGGAGTCAAGATAAAATGCCTGTGAACACATCCAAAGAATCCCGAGTATAACATCTATCCCACCAAGTGTGGTCAGAAACTAAAGGTCAAGGTTCCTTTGAGACTCTGGGATGCAATTTTGGACACTGGGCACTTGGCACAATGGACTTGGAGAGACTGCCACCCATGAGATCCCCGGCTTGTATGCAAAGTGTTCCTGCGTTCTCCTTTTCCCACCCATGAATGCCTCCGAGGCAAGTTACACAGAAGTGCAACAAGGGTGTGCCCGCGGTATGGCATGTGGCTACTGAGCCAATGCCATCAAGGCACCTCTCAGGAGGTGTGACCAAAGAGGGTCACAGGGACTGAAACATCCTTATCTTGACTCTTTCTCTCCTTTCCAAGTGACAAGGAGACTTCACGCTTAGTGAACGGGTTTGAGAGTCTGGAGCTCATTTTCACCAACGAGCTGATGTGCTGATTAAGTACTGGATCCTGTCGCACTGTGAGTTCCAGTCTTCTGATTCTTTCCGAGACCAAGGGCGAGGGGACTGAACCCATGCGACTCAGAGGCACAGTGAGCACGTAACAGAAAGCAGAATATATCAATCTCCAAAAATGCATAGTTAAGAGGCAGAAACTACTTTTTAACCCCGATCCTATTAATACAGCTCTAATTAGACACTGAAGTATAATGGGTAGAGGAATGTGAGCATGAAAGGTGTCAACTGTATACAAATTCAGCTGACAGGATTTTCAAGACAGGCATTTGGTGGTGATAAGCGAAATAAACACAAGATGTGTGTTCGTGGGTGTCGCCCGCTAGTGCTCCTGTTCCATTTGATGGACTCCTTCCGGATCGCCTTTTCTGTTCAGGTCTAACACACCATCAGCAGGTGTGGCACAGATGTTGTTCTCTCGCTGGGTACCGATGATCTCCTGTCCCGCCCTGCTTCCCTTCCTGTTCCTTCCAGCAGCTCTGTTCACTTTGTGCTTCTCATTTGGCCAAGAAGCTGCACTTGGTGCTTTGATGCTGGTCTGGCAAGCAAAGCTGGGACTTCGGCAAATGCTGGCCATGGCAAACTTTAGTTTTATGTGGCAACAAATGACTGCTTACAGACTGCTTTCTAGGATGTTTGTTGTACTTCAGGTGATTACGAATAACCTGAAAATGTGAAAAATGTTTCCAGATCCTCAAGAAGTAAGGATGAAAAACAAGAATACACTCAGGGGGATATCTTACAACAATTTGGGGCAGACGACATTCCTTTTAAGCTCCCCAAATTGCAAAAACATACATGCATAAAGCACCCCTTTTTAGGAGACAGTATATTCTACCCTAGCATTCATGCGGTGGTTACATTTTCTTCGTTAGCAAGAGTCTGTCAAGTTGTAAATATCAAGAGAAAAGGGATAAGGGGAAAATTCAAACTGTAATTGAACAACAATAAAGTAATTAAAAAAAAAAAGAGAAAAGGGATAAGGGTTTTGCTTCCCAGGTAAGGAATTTCAAGCCCAGGAATGACGAAGGGGCAGGGACTCCATGAGTCTACTGTTTCCAAAAGGTGGGACCGGGCTGCCAAGTATTACAGATTAACTCAATTGCTCCTCTTGCTTTAGAATGAGCTTATTCTGGCCAGAAAAACTGTGCTTAAAATAGCAGCAACTCCTCATCCTCTTTCAGACCAGGACATATTAATTCTACATAAGTCTCATTCATGTGAGATTTTTCGTCTGGTCTTACAGTGCTGACGGGATGGAAAAATACAGCTGCTCCTGCCGAAATGCAGGTGAGCAAAAGACCTCCTTGTTGTCCCTTTACCTCTTTACCTGTCCCAGACGGTCAGGTCATCCCAGGGCAGCTACAGGGAAGGTGGAGCTCTGCCCTCTTGAGCACTCAGATGAGAGGGCACGTCACTTTGATGTTGCCAGAGGTATGTGCGCACATGTACTCGGCAGCATCTTAAAGTGAACTGTGACCGCTTCCCCAGAGAACAGCACCAGTGAGGTCTGTTTCTACAGAGCAGAGCTTCTCAAACGTCACTGTGCACACGCACCTCGCAGGGGTCTAGTTTCAGTGCAGGTCTGAACAGGGCCGGAGACTCGGCATTTGTAACACATTCCCGGACGATGCAACGCTATTGGTCCGAGAACCATACTTTGAGTAGCAAGGCCACACTGTACTTGTGGGCGGATAATCAGCAGGTGAGAGTACGTCCATACGTCCCAGTGGAGGCTGGGGGAAGGGAGCAAGGCAATCACCACCTTCTAACCCGGGGGCTGATGAAGATTCATTCTTCCAACAGTGGTTCTCAAAGTTGCCCGATCACTGCAATCACTAGGGAGAACTTTAAAAATACTGATGCCAGCGTTCCACCTTGAGAGAATCTAGTTTCATTTGCCTGAGGTGTGGTGTGGGCAGATGCAGTTTCAGGAACTCCCCAGCAAGTCCAGAGTGTAGAAGTGAGAATCACTGCCCTAGCTGTAGATGCAAATGGGCTTGATTAAATGCGAGGGCCACTTTCCTTGTCTTTATCTATTTCTTTACAAATTCATCTAGTTCGTGTATCATTTTAGGTAAATGGCCACATAAACATTAGTATTGTCTCTCTGGATCTTTCTCAGAGAATGGAAATGAGGAAAGGATCGCCTTGTTCAACTGCCCTCTCGTCAGGGAGAGTACTGCCGTGGACAGACTGGCACTTGCACTGTGAATGTCTGATTCTTTCAGACGGCACGTTTGGCATAATCTTGTAGAAAAATTGTACGGGCATGAGTTCTCGAAAAGAGCAACAAGGCTCAGAGTGAGGAGACATGAGTTTCTGTTCCGCCTTCACCATGAAGTGGCTGTGTGATGAAGTGGCTGTGTGACCTGCAGCCTGTCACCTAACCTTTCTGGGTGTCAGTTTCTTCATCTATTAAGTGAGGGGGTTGGATAGTATCATTTCTTTTTTTTTTATAACTAATCTTTTTTAAAAAATATTTTATTTATTTATTTTTTTTTAGAGAGGGGAAGGGTGGGAGAAAGAGAGGGAGAGAAACATCAATATATGGTTGCCTTTTGTGCGCCCCCTACTGGGGACCTGGCCTGCAACTCGGGCATGTGCCCTGACTGGGAATCAAACTGGTGATCCTTTGGTTCGCCGGCCGGCACTCAATCCACTGAGTCACACCAGCCAGGGAGACAGTATCATTTCTAAAAACACTTTTAGCTTCTATAGTCCATGATCTATAATGAGATCTGGTCTATTCTCCTCCACATGCTCTCTTTATTTGAAAAACATTCAAATAAATAGAGACCTACTGAAATTAGCCACAGGATTGCACAGGCTTGTGACTCTTAACTTTTATTTTCCTTACTGATGACATTTAGTTTGTGTTAATGACCTCTAGAGGTTTTACATCTGGACAACTTGGACTGAAAAGGGATTTAGGTGACTTAGTGATTGAGATTCTCTAATAAATGACTCAGCGGTGCTTGTGAGATTTTTTTTTTAGGGGTTGTGATAATGGTAAAGGCCTTCGTAAGCTGTAGAGGAAGTGTAAGGGGGAACTCATCAAAGTCTCGGCTACAGCTCCTCTTCTCATTGACAGTTTACAAATTAGTACATCATAAACAGGACATTAGCAGTGGATTAGGATGACAGGGTGAAGTTAGCCTGAAGTAGCTGACAGCTGTCTTTTACATTATACTTGTATCTAGTTGAAGGAGGGCAATTACTAGCCAAAAGAGATAGCCATTGATTTGTCAGAAAAATCTTCTCTAAGAACATTCATAGAGACTTTAACTCCTGGGTTTAGAACGACAGAATTCTAGTTGAAAAGGCAACCAGAGCAGGATAAAAGTATCACTGCTTTGTGACTTTCTTAGTATATTGTTACCTATAGGGGGTCAGGCGCATGTCAAGCTCTTGGTGCTCAAGACATAGCAAGGACTCAGTAAATATCGACTGTTACTGTTATTTTTTAACTAAATATTTATTGTTATTGGTTAGAATCATCTAAATTCTGAAAGCCATTGAGAAATATCAGTTATGTAGATAAAACATTTATAAAACCAAAACGTGCTAGAAACATACTTCTTCTGGAGTTTTATAACTACTGTTCTGACTTTACATTAAGAATTTAACATGCAGTGACAAGTGATTCTCTATTCGCTAATCCCTATGGCTTGTGGACAATTCGTCTACTGCACAGGTGGCAAACACAAGGCCCTCAGGCCGAATCCAGCCCTCCACCTTGTTTTATATGGCCCGGCACCTTGTTTCTACCTGGCGGCAGCGCCGAGCTCTCGCTTGACTGTTAAGGAATCATTACATTTACTCAGTCCTACAGTTACATTTGGCCCTTTGAAGGCAGCCGCGAGGCTGATGTGGCCCCTGGTGAAAGTGAGTTTGACACCGCTGGTCTACTGTACCGGTCCCCATATACCACTTAGTACAAAACACCTGGCCCAGTTTTCTGGTCTGTATTTACATGTAAGTTCTTCTGAAGAAACTCTAACATGGTGTATATGTCGGCCAGTACAACAAAACGCTAGACTTCATCACTCAAATATACTGCTGACCCATGGTCACTTAGTTTACTCTTCTGGGCTGAAGGTGAGTTTCGAGGGAACCTGGTCACTCTCACCTGGTCCTTCCTGTCCCTGACAGAGAACAAGAATGCAGGAAGTGGTGGCCTGGAGACCACACCCCCTGGTCTGACCCCATGTGCTAACTAACGGTCACACAGCATCCTGACTCCCGCTCCCAAAACCGGGACAGCAGTGGCCATGACCTTGGTCTAAGCCTGCACAGCACATCCACTTATCCACATTCACACCAACACAGAAATCACAATGTGAGGACTAGACAGGATTAACCAGGTCACTTGCCCTCATACCTCAGTCAATACCTCAGCCTTTGACCCTAACTTGCTTCTGGACAAAAAGGGAGAGGAGAGCAGATGGCTGGATGGGGACAGAGAGAAGGGACACCCGAGCTGCCTGAACCGCACGGACCTGGTCTCGTTGCCCCTGACGTTGCTGCTCAGTGGCACCGGTGAGGGGACTGCGCACAGTCCCGTGTGCGGCTGCAGCAAACGCCTTAGTGCCCACATTTGTGGTGGCGAGTTTGGTCCCCTGTTTTCACAAACAGGGTTCGCAGACACTTCGATGGCCACATGGACTCACTGTTGTCACCCACACCCACAGCCTGTGGTCCTGCATTTCGTGCTCCAGGTGGCCAGGAACAGGGTTCATGAGCCCAGCCCCGCCTGCCCTTCCCCTGTGGACAAGCGCTGAGTGGGGAGTGGAGGCCAGCTGGACGGAGCCAGGACATTAGAGTGCAGGTTGTGGACTGGGACCGAGCGCCTGTGGATGCAGATAAAGAGACGTGCCCTAATGACATGAATGTTAATGAGATGATATTGGAAAAGCTACACTCCTCTGAAGAAAGGTGCTGCATTTATAATCAGTTTTGCAAACAGGCCCTCTTCCAGTGTGGACAGCCTTGGCTTTGGAGCTCCCTCTTAAGATATCGTGGTGTTGGTCACCTTGTCTGGAACGCCGCACCCAGCCAGTGTTTTCAGTGACCTCTGCCTGTGCAAGAGAACATGGCTTCCCATCTCGGGCACAGTGCACGCCACAGTGCCCGTGCTCATGTGGTGGCAGGCTGGCTCTCGAGGAAGGTGACTTAGCAAAGCAGCGGGGCCGGAGGTTCTGCCCCTGGGTGAGCTCACCGTGGGACCCCATTAGTTGTAGTGGCAACACCGTGAGCGGTAGCTGAGGATTTGGATTTGTTTTAGGACTGCTCCAAAGGAAGCAAACATGGCCGCCCTGACCTTATCAGTGAAGCACTGGAAGTACCGAGGGGCACACTTCCTGCTGCAGGTCCCCTGAAACAGTGGGTGGGCAGGACGTAGCACCTGCAAGCTTCCACCTCGTGAACATCGAGGGGACGGGACCTACGCATCAGAGGCCAGAGATGGTGGTTCGATCCTGACTGTCAAACAACTCGGTAACCAGCTGTGTAACCCTGGACAAGCCACTTGTTTTGAGTTTCCACTTTCTTATCAGTCAACAGGGCTTTACAACACGTGCCCGTGGAGTTGTGATGGCTCCAGTATTGGCGTGGGCCTGCATATGGTGCCCAATAAGCGGGCAATCAATAGTTGCTTTGTAGTCATTTTATTGTGCTGTGTTGACCTCCTGAGTCACGCCCCCACTCCCTCAGACGTGGTGAATGCCATGCCAAAATCCACCGTCAGGAGGCCGAGCTATCGGGGAGTGCTAGCAGCTGCGACTTCCAGTTCTAGTTGTCACTGCCTTGCCAGGGGAGGGCAGAGAAGTTAATTTAATCTGCTGGCACCTCGGTGTCCTCAGTATAACAAGGTGAATGCTATCAATACATCACCTGGAATATTTTTAGAAGGGGTGACAAACAGAACTATAAAGCCATCTACAAACAGGCGACTCACTTATCCATGGGAACTGGGGACAGGAATCAAACAGATAAAAGAAAGCCATCAATAATCCTTAAACCTCATTAGGTTAAACACCCTTACTTGTCAAACCAAGGCTGTAAGCAAGGAGTTAGACGGACTTGTTAGATAGAGCTCGCTGCCTTCCCTTTCCTTTCTCTGTGTCCTGCTGGAAAAATGATGAGTGCTAAGCTCCCCGTTGGTTCTCAACTAGAGGGAAGAGGGAAGCAGACGCCCAGATGTTCTCAAAAAAGAGGATAGCTAAACCTTTAATGGTTCAGCTTTGTCTACACAAAGGACTCTGAAATGACTAATCCTTAAACCAAGTCAAGTCATGTAAAGCTTGCTCTATCACCTATCTATCTATCTATCTATCTATCTATCTATCTATCTATCTATCTATCTTCCTTATTATGTACATACCTACCTGTCTACCTGTTTGCCTGCCTATCTGCCTATCTATTATCTGTCTTTTCTGCCTCAATCTATCAATCTAGATTTCTTAAAACTCCAATGGGACACTCCCGTAGGCAGCATATGGAAGGTGAAGGACAGTTCTGTAACCCTGCAAAGGACTCTTGGAAGCACTTTGCCCAACCACTTTGTGCTGCAGAGGGAGAAAGGATGGGCTTTGAAGCGTTGCTAAGTGCTGAAGGGGAGGAAATGACAGCACAGTGTGTGTTTTGAGTGCCGGTGGGAAGTAATGTCAGTCAGGAACAAGAGAGTACGAGAGAACATTTGTCACCGTGTCCCTTTCTGTACTCTCCCTCAGGTACTGTTTATTGTTTATTCTTTCATCTTGTGACTCGTAGGAACAGCAGTGATGATATGGTCCTCAAATATGGCTTTATTATCAAAACGAAGTTGATAGCTTACGTCAATACTAATGAGACTTCCTGAGCACCCGTGTGCAGTGAGAGTCTACCGCTAAAACAAGCAAAGGACACACGATGCTCGTTCCCTGCCTCTCTCCTTCCCAGTGGCCAGTATGTTTGCCTTGTGGGTGGGGCCTAGGCTCCCTCTGATCATGGTCTCCCTTCCCCCAGCTCTCTGTTTCTCATGTCATATACAGTACGCCTACACTTAATGTCACCAACAGGCTCTGTGACTTTAAGTGAAACAACGTATAACAAAACCAACTGTGCCATAAGCTAACGGATACAAATGAGTTCAAGTCCTACAGCGTCTCATCAATGTTATGATGAAATGACATCATCTGAGGACCTGCTGTGCCGACCAGCCCCCTTTGCCTGGACAGTCTCTCTCGAGCTGTGTCCGGTCCACATGTGAAAGGTTCAAGTTCCTCCCAGGACAACAGTAATATTTTGGGGTGATGGATTCTCATGGAGACCGCATACTCTAGAGACAGAATGGGGACGATTTTCCAGCTCGATTTCAAACCCTTTCCCCTTCCATTTGACTGTCACAACCTGCTCCTCTGCAATTCCACAGACCTTTATCATATTCATGCAATTTCTTTCTTTCAACAATCTTCTTTTGAAATCTTATCAACCTCTTGGGAACTGAGGTCAATGTAAGTGAACTTAATATTCCCAATTTAAACTTGAGATGTCATGAAGCAACGACTGTCTCTGAAATCAGCTACTACTTCATTTCGCCACTGTGCCATCGCACCACGTCCTCACATAACAATGAGACAGCAACATTCCTCAAACAATGACTCAGCAGTTTTGCACATCCGGCCGGGCACCTGGGCCAGGCCTTGCGCAGCTCACAAGCCCTCATAATCCTCCTGTCAATCAGGTATGTAGTTGAGACTGTGTTGCTTGCAAAATAAAACACTGAGTTCTGTTTCTAACAAGTGGTGTGGCAGCTCCTTGTTTTAACCCTGTGCTGGCTGGGCTGCTTGGCTACGTCATTTTCAACTTTTCACCAAGGACCACCCCCTCAATCCCCCGGAATTACCTTTCTCCTCCTATAGACATCCTTGCTTTCAGTAGTCCGTGTTTTAAAAGTAACTGGATTTTAATTAGTTAACCAGAGACACATGTAACTAATTGTCACTCAAAGTCATTGAATTAACAAAGCAAGAGCACCCTCTATTCGAGTGGCACAGACAACTTGATCGTGGTTGAAATAGACAATTGATTTCTAATGGCCTTTTATAAAGTATTAAAATACACTTTCCCAGATCTCTGGGGCTGCGGCCTGCAGACTGGAAACCACCAGGCCCAAGGTTCCCTCCATCCTCCACCTGTCTCTCCGGGGTCTCACCTGATGAGCTAGCCGGCTGGCGGTCCTGCCACCTGGCTGAGTCCCACTGGCAGCTGCCTCTCCACCTGGAACCCTTCTCCTTCACATGGCCTTGGCCCCTGGGGTGGGCAGGGGCTTCTGCACCCCACAGAGAAGCTCCTCTAGAGCCATACTGTGGCACACCCTAGTCCTTTCAAAAGTCATCTTAAAGAAAGACCTTACTTTTTGGTTAGCCTGTATTTTTCTGGGACTCAAGTCTTCTACTAAAACCACCCAGGCAGCAGGGAATCAGCAGCCTTGGGGCCGTCATGTGGGGCCAAATATTTCAGCTCAGGCCAAATTCTGCAGATGTAAATCTGAAGAATGTACACCAAATGGATGTTCTGAGTGGTACATTCCACAGCAAATGCATTTTGTATGGTGGGTTGTTCTGGAAGGAGAGTTCACACCCACAGAAACTGTCACGTAGAAAGAAGGTTTTATAAGCACCCTTCCTCAGAGCCTCAGGAAGCTTTACATACATTATCTCATTCTTCTGTAAGTAGGCGGAAGGCAGGATTACCATCATGAAAATGGCGGTTCTCCAGAACCTTCCACGTGTACTGGAACTAGCCATGACTCCAGTTCAAAGCAGAAACAATCACATCTAAGAGCTGTGCTGAAGGAGTGAGGCACTTCGCAGGGTCGAGGGTCAGCAAGGTAGAGGGTGGCCTAGTGACTGAGAGGACGCTGGCAGGCCAAACAGAAGATGTGATTTTTAAGCTAAATCTTCCTGTATTTATGACTCAACTGATATGTGCATGTAGATGTGTGAATGTGAATTTATTTGTAGGCATTTGGAGCTTTACATAAATATATACAGATATATGTATATGGAATAAAGTATATCATTATACATACATGGAATAACAAATCCACATTCATCTTATACTTTAGAGCATGGAGAATACTTGTGGACAGAATCATCATTTTTGGAATAAAACAGGACTCCTCTGGAAATATTTTATAAGACCAACCCTTTCTGGCATCCACCATCCCAGAGCTGTTTGTTGAACGCTAGCCACACAGAGGCGTGGTGGCTGACTTTGTCTGCTGGTGACTCAGTTGCACAAGCACAGCTGATGCTGTGTCCCCAGTACCTAGAACAGTGCCTGGCAGACGGCCACAACTCAGTAAACAGGGGTTGTATGAGTGCAGGAATGTTCCCCATGGCCCATGATTTTGAGGACTCGAACCTGTTTGTAGAAAGAGATATTTTGGCTGTTTTTCGTAACAGTTTCAAATAAAACACACCTAAAAAATTTTTTTTTCTAGTTTGACTTAGTTTGGCTTTGAATCAAATGGGATGCTTTGGGGGAAATTTCCATGATAATGACGACATGGGGTTTGAGAGATTTTATGATGGAAATAATGATAATGATAAAATAATAACCATCATGACTGAGAACAAAGGCATTAAACACGTATTAATAGTTAGAAGGGGTGATTCAAAGAAAATGACCACCTAAAAATGCATTACAATGGGCAAATTGAATTTGGTCCCAGAGCGAGCCAAGCTGTCCTACTGGAAGGATATTAAATCCTGCTGTTCCACTATTAAAGGACACAGGGGGACAATTCCATGGAGAGCTGCGTTACGGTCTGCCTGGGAGGAAAGCGCCTACCCACATAGGTAAATTATCTCTTCCAGGGCAAGCCAGGAAGGGTTCATTCACTTCGTGTGGGTGAACACACTTGTCCCAAGAGGCCATTTTATTTACAGCTTCTTCCCACTGGATCAGGCTCATTTGTTTTTATATCTCAAATCTGCATGCCGTCCGGTTACAAAACACCTTTCAGCATGCCACCGCCAAAACGGAATGCTCCAAACAAATGTTCTCTTAGGGCAATAACTCCTTAATATAAACTGCATTTAATAAAACTGGTAGTGATTCTAAAAAGGAATGGAATAAGGCATATTCCGAGAAAATGTCTGGAAGACATTTGCAATTAATATTTTACAAGACATTTAGACTCCACTGATTCCTTCTTGCTGTTAAAATTTAAGAGCTTTTTCAAAACCGTATTCCTCTGTTATTACATCCTAAATTAAATTAATTTATACAGTGAATGCTCTAATGATACCGCTGTAGATTTTCAATCAAAACACCTTATTGCTACAGACAATGCGTGTGAAGACCTTGAAGAAAGAATGGCATAAGCCGTCACTGCACAGGGATGTCTGGTCCTCACATCTGATTACTGAGAAGATTGTGGTGGTTGTTCTGTGCCTCAATTAAGGTCTCCATTTCATTTTTTTTTAATTAAGCTAAATTAGGTCAGTGAAAACAAAATGAATCTTGCAAGTTGCCTTTCCAAGGATTTCTCTCTGGGAAATACAATGGCAGATGATGACGCTTCGACTATTGAATGAATCCACCAGTTAGGTTGTGCCCACCTGAAACCCTACACAAAGGAGGCTATCTGTAAGCCAAGTGCTGTTCTGTCAAAGCAGAGGCCACGGAAATCTGTCCAAGAACACAAACAGCTCGGCTGTGGAAAGAGGCGGTCTCCCAGTTCTGCACCAAACTCAATGGCTCATCAAGCAGCCCTGCCTGTGCAGACACAGTCATAGCATGCTCTTCAGGCTGTCAGAGTGTCACCCACTGGGGAATTCCAAGCGGGAGAGTGTGTGTGTGTGATGAGAATAGCTTAGTCCCCTTAGTATCTAGTAGTCACCCAATAACCATTAGTGATTTGTTAATCTAATAAAATGCCAGTCATAAATAATGCACTGTACTTAGGATTTGATCTGTTGCTTATGCTTCAAGCTGCCATTTCTAAAAGAGAACATGATCAAACCAGGGAAATGAACCCCAGACTCCCATCCCTCTTTGGGTTGAGCTGTCCAATTTAACTCCCTTTATTTTTAATATTCTATTTCTAGGACTCACGTTGAGCACTTCAGAAGACGTTATGGCCCAGTCTCTTTCTCAGTCACGAGGTAAGAGACAGGCTTGAGAAATGGGTCCTTAGTGACTTTGCACTGATGAGTATGGCCCTGATCTTTGACCCCATGCTCTGCACCCTCCAGGTAAAGGGTCTCCATAATCCATACACCATATAAGAGGAAAGGTGTTTTTATAGAGAAATCTAAGAGCAGACACAGTCAACTGCATGACGCATAGTCCCGCTGGCTTTTTCCCTCTCCCACCCTAACCAAGTTCTTTGTTTCTCTTGAGAAGGAGAGGTGGTTTCTAAACCTAATTTTGGCTGCATGATAAAAGTGCCGTATGATACAAAATACCAACAGCAAAAGAACATAGAAAAAACAAAACAAAACAAGAACCCCAAACACCCAGCACTCTTTGATCTTGTTTTAAATGGAATGTTTTGGACACTTTAGAAGAAAAGGCAGCAAGTGCCTTTTTAATGGATTTTATCCGCAGGAAAATGATTACAAGCAGGAAAGCTTTAAAGTGTCAGCTGGTGACGCCTTTTTTTTCTTTATCCCTTTTATTTTTATTTGGAGAGATATTAAAGGCATATGGCAAAGTGCATCATTAATTTCTTATTAATTTCATAATATGAAGGCAACCAGTAAAAATAGTAGTGGTACAACTTTAAATTATGGAACTCACTTGGTATTTAATGAGAGGCCGAGCACAGTGGGGTTTCTGTTAAATTAAGTTGTGCCGTGCATCACAGTGGGGAAACAGGTGTATATTGGTTTAGAATTATGGAAATGTTGACTAATTCCAAGGATTGCAATCACACAGCAAGGCATCCTGTAATATTTTTTCCCCAAGAATATGCATTAATCTTTTATATCTGGCCCCATTTCTTCCTGTCCGCCAAAAGCTTACAGCTGAAAGGAAACCACTTTCATGATTTCCCTGTAGCTGTTATGGGTGATATTTATCAGATAAAGCTACACATGCATGCAAGACGTGGACCTCTGTTCCTATTTACCTAATTGGAAACGGCAAGTGCAGCAGCAGTGTGCGTGCTATGGAGGCTATGAGCCTACAAATCAGACCCGACATCTCCAAATTTTCATTTAACCTGCCTCAAGTAATTGGGCATATGAAATTGAACTGGATAGAAAGAAAACTGAAACCATCCACAAACCATCTTTTCCAACCCCCAAATCATTGTCCTTAATAAGGGGTCTCCAAATTCACCACCCCTGACTTCTGTATGCAGTTTTTAGGGAGACAAGAGAGACAGATGTGATTTTTTAAAAAATACACAAGATGCTATTCGTTTGCTAAGAAAAGGGTCAGAGTAAGATGCCCCAAACAGGAGCATGCTCATCGGCCACCTGCACGTTTTCCAACATGGCTCAGTCATCATGTTAACTCTGGCTTTCTTGAGAGCATCTTCACATAGAAAGATGGCATGCTGGGAGCTGTGCTTTTATTCAGGACAAATTAAAAGTAACCAAGCTTTGCATTAGTTTAAAATAGGATATGATTTGGCATCAATATACTCTAAATGACCATTCATCATTTCGAGTATTTTTTTTTTAAATACACATGGAAGGGATTTGGTTGTGCCATTCGACAATATGATCTAAACACTGCCACCTCCTAGAATTTACACTGGGCAAATCCCATTTATATAGAAAGTGAGGCTGGAGTACTACCTTTGTTTAAAAATGTCACTTAGACCTACTAGAAGCTGCCTTACTAAAATCCCCTCCTAAGTTTCAGGGAGAAGCAGTTAAATTAGACTGGAGGGACGGTTCCTGTGCCACGCACTTGCTTTGCTGAGCTGTCTCTCTGATGCGCTCACACGGAAAGGGGAAAACCAAAGTGGTGTGGTTCAAGACCAGGGCTCATAATTTATTGCTTTTGGGTTATTAAGAAGCTAATATATTGATAACCTCTTGTTGAGTAGCTTGCTACTACAAATATTACAAAATTTTCAACAGATCTACAGTGAAGTGAACAAATGCTCTCTTTTCCGGGGGTAATGGGGGACAAAATGCGTACGTGTATGTATATCTACAGAGACAGCTAAATGACACAAAGTTGGCATTATACTCTGAAAACATTAGGGACATTATGTTATCTTTCTTCCATTATCACCAAACCAGGTTCCAATAAAATCGTTAGCACTGCACTGCTTACCACAGGTTCCTCACAGAACCAACACACATCATTATGATGCTAAATTAACTTGGCACTGATTTCCGTGTCAATGGGGAAAATATCCAAACAGCACAGGGAAATTCATACTAGCATGCACTATGTAAAACTGCCACAAAACTCCAGAAATCATGTATTCCGATGATGCAGCTATATAAATCAGTTCATTTCCAGTGAACTGTACTCATCATCAAATATTACTGGGAAGGAAATGGAAAAAAGGGGTAAGCTTTGTATTTTCTGTTCTCTATCAACATGAAGCCACAAATCGGGCATTAAAACATCGGCTTTGTTATAACCTCCAAGGACTGTTTAGAAGCCATTAGGAGGTTCAATATTATGGCTGTACGGAGTACATTTTGTCCTTTGAGAAGAAAAATCTAAAGACAAAATTTGAAAAGGGGCCCTGGTGAGTAAAAGCTTTTCCTTTTCCATTTGCTTCTCTTGTGTGTGTTGGGTTTTTTCACCCCCTTTTTAAAATCTTAGCCCACCCAATACTCTTCGGCAGCCGCTGTGACCCAGTGGGGTCACTCTGATTTTCTAACCAGGGACACACATTTGAGAGCTCTTTCCGTCAGCCTTAATGCCAATGCTTCTTTACGGGGCCGGCCAGCTGGTCTGGCTGCTGCCGAGGGCCGGAGGGGTCAGCACACACTCCTCAAAGACCAAAGTCATTTTTGGCACTAAGAGCCCATAACTAGAGCCTTCAGTTGAAAGGACCATTTTCAAGCAATAAAGTGATTTTGGTACAAAAGTAAACCGACTCACCCCAGGTAAAGTTTTAATATTGTGCAGTGCATTCTGGGCCTCAAGTGCAGCTTTTCTTGTATAAAATGTTACGAAACAACAACCTACAGAGAGAAATGAAAAGGTTTTAGAAATTTCTGTGAATGCTTTGCTTAGATATAATGGAGACTGTGGCGAACAGATAATCTACTTTAAAGGATGCACAATTTAAAAATAATAAAGTACATGAGAACAGTAATAAACAACATCTCAAGCATTTACATCGTGCCTTTCATGCTAAGTCATATTTATTAGCTTTACCCGCGGTGGAGATCAACTCACGACTCTGTGCGCCAGCTACCTGGGACACAGCTCTTCAGAGACGAGGGGGCGGGTGGTGGGTGATTGGTGACGGGACTTGTGGTGCACGGCCTCACAAAGAGAAGTGTTTAACAACAGCGGAAACTCACACTAACTATCCTTTCCTTAAAGGGTATCTCTAGAACATCACACTTTTAAAACACTTTCTAAACTCACTGGTTTAGACAACTGGATTATAAGCTTCTTCAAAACTGGGATAATGCTATCTATATATTTTTAATCTCCACCATAGTACATAATGCAAATTCCTGTACATGAGATACTCAATATTTGTTTGCCAGAATGAAAGACTCTATTCTAACTAGTTAGCAATTAAGTTACAATACAGGTGGACATGCCTAAACAGATATTTGCATGCTCTGTCCTGCATATTAAGTACGGCTGTGGCACCTCAACTGGAAATCTCTTAATTCCTTATTTCCAAGAGCTGATGGGAGTCCAGGCTGAATGCCCTTCCAGGAGAGGCTAGCATATACCCCCTTCCTAACCAGCTCCTTCCACCAGAGAACATGGTGTCAAACCACAGACCATTCCTCCTGTGTTCTGAAGGATGGCTGACCCCTTGCTCAACATGTAGCTAACTAAAGACATTGGTTAACATACCTGGTTAAACCAAATAAAGACATCAGTTAACAATGTGTCAAGCAGCACGCAGTTTCTTAGCACAACCAGGCTTAAAAAAAAGGTGTGGACAAAACTAAAAATTTACAGAAAAAAGGGGAGAGATGCATTCACCAAGACTGTACGTATTTTACCCCACTTTACTAAAGGATCCTAAGGCACGGAGCCAGAGATAGGTGCAGCTTTGAGGGGCACTCCTATGCCAACGACAGCCAGCAGCAGCAGGAGAGATACCCAGCACTCAGGCATCAACACTGGTTCTATTTGGGGGAATGATGAAAAGACCAAGAGCAAAAAAGAAGGCACAGTTGGAGAACGGTGACTTGGCACCACTCGCCACCTTTGGAAAGCTAAGTTGATGTTTTGATTTTTCAAAACAAAAACTCATTTGAAGGAGTAGGGGAAAATAAAGCACAACATACCATTCGTGCAGCACCCCTAACTGCGTCAAAGATGACTCCTCATTTGGAAAGAAATCTGGAAACCTGTCATACGTTTGATTTCGTTGAAATCAAATATGCAAAACCTTTAACTTTTGGACAAAGTGGAGGATGACCACAGCTCCTTGGCACTTAAAAAAATCCATGCATCCAAGGATAGGAAACCCTTAAGATAAATCACTGGCATGACAGAAGAAATGGAAAATTATGAAGTTTCTTTAAAGAATCACAGATGGACAGACTGACCATTTTTATATGAGCTTTTCATTTTAGCTATTTGGGACTTCTTTGACCAGAGTTCATGTAGCCATGCTGCCTGAAGGTAGATTTTTTTTTTTTTAATTATTGAACTAAGCAAATTAACGAGTAGTTTTAGCTTCATTGGCATAGCATAAGCCCAAGAAAAGCTATAGGAATTGCTTTAGATCAAGGAATAGTTTAAAACAGCAAGGTAAAGTCCCAGCTTCCAGTATGTATTGTAATTACTCTAGGAGGGCAAAATACCAAGTATACTTTGTTAGGCTTGGCATAGAAAGAAATGCAGAAAAAGGCACATTGATTGCCTTCTGAAAGCTTCAACCACCAGACTCTCAGTAAGCTCTCCTCTCCTTCTCTTGGGCTTATGGAGAACTAAGATAAGGAAGCAATGGGGAAGGCTCTTCACTTCAACCTCAATAATCAGAGCTTCAAAAAAGAGGCGGAATCTGATACTTTCAAGCAGGTAGATATGGGAGGTGTGACACCTCAGAAAAGATTTAGGGATGGGATAGAAGTTATATGATAGTCCGCTTGCCTGGGAAGAAGGCCGTTCGGGAAGATGAGAAACAAATGCCAGTTGGGCCACGCTCAAGGCTAAGAATGAGGCGTTTGGACTGGTGCGAAAGAACAGTGAAGTGACAGGGGACTGGAAGTGGAGAACAAACAATGCTAAGATAAAGCAGAAAGGAACAAAGACGATGCTAGCTGAGGGAGGTCTGCATGTTCAGCCAGCCCGAAGAGCTCTGACCAACATGCGGAGGTCTCAGGAATAAAGCAAGCTCTCCTGCCTTAACCACCCAAATACAACGCCTGCCCTTTCCCCTGCCTGAAATCCACCGGGAAGGGGCAGTCATTTCCTGTTTACCGTGGTGCCCATAGGGATGGCAACATTTAATTGCTCCTAGCTATTTACTTCTTAGTATAGATGTGGTTAAAGTGCATTCCTCTTGAACAAGGTTCTTAGTGAATGGAAGGCGGTTTTCATGGGGGGGTTTTGTGTTTGAGAGAAGGCAAGTTTGAAGCTGATGTCTGAGCAGTTTGGGATGGGCAGGGATGGAGAGGGGAGTCTAATGTATATCTCTTCCCAATTTCATCTGGGGTCCTCTCCGCCTAACTGATAAGGTGAAACTGGCATTTTTTATTACTGATCATCTCCAAACTATGCACAGCTCTTAATTCTTACTTTATGTACATTTAAACAAAGGTGTTTTTTTTTTTTTTTTAATTAAGATGATGCCAAGATCAGCTCTAGTGCTGGTTCTAATACACAGGAGAATATCTGGCATAGTATTAGTGACGTGCTCTCCTCACTGCTCACTGAAGCCCAATCCTACAGCTCAGCTCCGTGGGTGCCATGCTGGCAAACACACTGGGCACCTTTGAAAAAGGGCATCCCATTTCCGGGTGGGCAGGGCCCTCTCAATAGCCCATGGGTCGGAGAGCAGAGCCCAGGCTGCATTTCCGCCCTCACCTGTAGCCTCCACTGGGCACCCTCCTGCAATAAGTAACTTGCAGAGATGTGGGGAAGACAGTATGATTTGGAATATCACCCAAGACTCTTTCCTCTGGGTTCAAACATTTGAAAAATATCTAACTTCCTCTGTAACTTACTTTAGTTTCATTGCTTCTAAATTAGTGAATAAAAACCAGATCTGCCTAAAACCCTCCCCCAAACTGTATGGACATATAGCCAAAGTATTACATTCAGAACAATTTTTTTAAGTCAAAAGTAAATATTATCCTTTACCTTTCTTGGGCTAAAAATGTCTTATATTTCATTCAGCATGCATACTACTCCACTTAATAAAAACAGTGTTTGATTAAGTTATCTTAAAATTTGCAGGACAGAGAATTACAAACTTAAATAGTCACCTTAAGGGCAGCAATTTGTATTTTTTCCCTCAACGGGACTTGAGTCTGTACACTTCCAGAATAAAAATGTGTTAAAGACTCTTTATTTCTGTGAGTACTCTCTAAAAACCATACTTTTTTTTCCCATCTATCACTTGATATGCTCACTTAAAATTTTAGATTCATTGACCCACAGAGATTATTTCAACAAAGGAAGGGAGAAATATCATTATTTGCCTTGATATGGTAATTATCATGGAAAAAGGTCAGGGAGCTACTATAGATCCCAGAAGACCCATGAAGGTTGAACAAGGATGGAATTTTCTTTCTTGCCTACCCTAACTGGATGTACAGCTGTTCAGGGAACCACCTGTCTCTGTGATTTCCCCACACCAGCTGTAACTCAGGTCTGAAATGTACTGGATGCATTTTCAGGTCAGCTGCAACACCAGATGGCTCGGCAATCTGATTCTGGGGACAGACCTCCCTCCTTCAGCAGTTCTGTTTCCAACAGACAGCATCGTAAGGTGGGTGGTTGAACATCTACATTATCCACAGGTGCTCTTCGGTGGTCAGTGGCCGCAACGCGCACCAGAGGGGACAACCCCTCCCGCTTTGGGGATTCCAGGATCATTCCTGGAACCCGCCTTCCCCTGCCATCTATGAAGTTCTCCATGTCAAACATGGGAAGTGACCCACCAGGGGACTCTGGGGAATTAGCAGAGGCTAATGCAGTTTGATGAGTCAGGTGCTTCAGCTGGACTCAAAGCGCCTTTTTCTGCTTAATGCTGCTAATTTTTGCTGCTTCACATTTTTCTGCTTTGCTCATTTGACACTAATAAGCACTTGCACTTCACGATTCCTGTCACCTTTATCCACTGATTCAGGAGTTTCTGTCAGCGGCAGCAGCTACCTCACAAAAGATGAACATAATGTCCCACACAAGCTTTCTCCATGGCATCCTGGTTTTCCACAGTTTCACTGATACAATGAACTGTATCAGTAAGAGCTCTGGATTTTGGAGCAGAAAATATATATCCACTGTTCACGTGTCTATTTGTCAATCTTATCCTGCTGCTCCTCAGAGGGGCTTTTCAAACTCACAGGCAAAATAAGTTCAGAGGCGAAACTTGAGAAGTGATTCCAGAACCACACACAGAGCCTCACGTGCCCACTACTGAGGACCCCTCTGCGGATCATCAGGAGATGCTGATGAGCCTGCATGAATGTTTCGGGGTGACACAGTAAAGCATACTGCCGTGAACACCTCCCTGTGAATTCATTTTGCTGCCTGACTTTGAACACCTAGCAGAGCCCCTAGGAAGGCCACGTAGGACAGGTTGAGTCTGAGTGGAAGAGGTGTGGAAGAGAAAGATCCGGAGTGCAGAGTGCCGCCTGCGAAGGCCGGCGGTGCAAGGCCTCCAGTGAGCATCTCAGAGTGGTCAGCAAGCAAGTGGACGCTGGGCACCAAGGGCAGGAGAGAGGTACAGAAAAGTCACCTGGTTCCAGTGTCCCCTGTCTGCCACCCCTCTGCCTGCCTCCACAGAGCCCCGCCAGGAGGACCGAGAGCCATTCACCACCCAGGTTCCCAGAAGTGGGCAAGTGCGGCGATCTAGCTGCGCATGTTCAGCTTGTAAAGGGAAGTGCCATCAGTAGCATAATTGTGCGATGAAACCAGACCGTCTCGTATCGGAAGTTGAGAGTGCCGATTCCCGGAGGGGCTCGGCGCTGCGCAGTCCAGACAGGGCAGTTGGCGTCTGACTCTCTCTCCGCACAAATAGTTGGTGCTGTCGTGAAGGGTCCCCTCAGGTATTCTGCTGGTTTAATTGTTGAATAATTTGAGGCACTGTTATGAGGCTTTAGCTGTTTCCAAAGATTAAGCTCCAAACAAGCCAATGGTGTCTACACACACACACACACACACACACACACACACACACACAAAATGGTAGTGTATTTAAAATCATAAAGACCACACTCAACTTTACTGAAAGATTTCAATTTTAAATGATCAAGTAGATTTATCCTCAAAGAAACCATCTGGATGATCACATATCTTTTCAAACTGTAGCTGTTTCTCTCGAAAATCTTTGCTTGGAAACTCTTGGTAATACTACTCACGGAATTAAAAACAACACAATAAAGGAAAACCACACTGCGTGTGTAGAGATGACCAGTTTGTATTGTGTCTTGCCCTGAGTCAAAGAGCAATCTGTTCACATCGTTCAGTGTTGAGTGTAGAATGATCCAGAGACCCGACTTTAAAATGAACTCCACCCTGAAGAAAACCGACACCCCACTTCCCCCTAGGGTTCCCAACTTCACCAGACTGGGGCGGAGGGGAACTGAGGTTTGAGGCTCTGGAGACACCACTTTAAAGAGGCATTTCTTCAAGCCGCTACTCTGAAACAGACAGCAAGGCAGTTTTGTGTTGTGTCTGTGTGCCTGTTCTATGGAGTCTGGGCATAAAGACGGGAGGTCAGGGCCTTGAATGGTTTTCAGTTATTGAAATAGTCACCCATCAGCCGCAGTGTGGACGCTTCGGCTCACAGGCCAACAGTTTCTGTCTGCTCAAGGGCACAGGGAGCTGGGCCTGCGTGTAGCTGGTCCAGTGACAGACCCTTCAGGACTCTCCCGGAGCCACCAGCCTGCGCTGAGCGTAAGCCCTCCTGCGAGAGGGGCTCTCACGCACGGCAGCAAGAACGCTCTGGCTCTGGCTGCTAGTCCTTCTCTTTCAGCCACTCTTCAGCCGCATGCTCACACAGAGAATCGTGGGACATTTTCCAAAGGACGTACAAATAGCTCTACAACTGGAGGACAGAGGAAAGAAGGTGAGAAAAACGACTTCCCACAACCCTGTGGCTAAGCTGCCGAAATGAAACGCAGCTGTGCACCTGCACACCTGTCTCATGAGTGGGCTCTGTCCAACGGATGCGGAGAGGGTGTGTTCGAGGCCATCCGGTGTCTTACAGATAAGAAATGTACTTCACTTTCTAGGTCTCAGCAAACAATCACTTACAAACAGCCACAGAATAACCATCTGACAGTTGAACCCTGCATTTACGCTCTTCTTTCTTTCTTTTAAAAACAAAGTGATGGTTGTGGCAGACAAATTCAAGATATATTTGAATTCAGGACATCAACAGAGTCCTCAGGTTGTGAACTGAAAATTCCTTTAACAGCGGCCCTTGAATTCTAAGGGGCTGACAGATCAAGGGACCACGGTCCCAGAAGGCTGAATGAGTGAGCCCGCACTGGTCTTTCCGCTTCTGTGAATGAAGCTCTCTTCTGTGCACATTCACAGGCGAGGCAGGTGCCGGCGTCGCACACGGTGCATTGCAATTGGGATCTCGGCTTCTTGTCGAGTCAGTAGCACACAGGCCAGCTGAGGTCAACAGAGGACATTCTGCTCATCCTTGATTCCCCTTGTAGTCTATTTTCTCCCCTCAATCTGTGCCACTATGTAGAGAATGTAATACTTTTTCCAGAGTCCAAAGGTTGTTGATCTAAGTGGTGTATTTTTGTGCTCAACTGACTCACACACACCAAGGTTTCGACCATCAATCATTGGCCTCAGCCCTGCCAAGACCCTAAACTTTCAGTTTCTACAAAGCAGTTAAAGGTTCAAACACCCCATCAAAAATCCCCTGAATTATATTTTTTCAAGAAAACTTAGCATTGACCTTAAAAAAAGTTGTTTACCAGTGGTCTGGAAGGTGACCCTCAGCACCTTGATGAAAAAGACAATGACAAAATACTATTCTTTGAAAATACACAGATGTTTCAGGAGGCGCGCTGGTGCCTGCAGAGGCCCACATGTGTCCCTGTCCTTGGCCTAAAGTCCACCCCCCAAGAAGAACTGGTGCTGCCAGTGAAAAGCCACGTCAAATGCGCTGTTATTAACTGGTGACCTCTGTTGCCTCGGGTGTGTACTCTTTTTACTCTGCCCTCGAACAGTGGCTTGCCTTAGTGGAGCGCAAGGCGCGGCTCCGTCACAGGTCAGCCCAGGCTGCAGAGCACCGCTCTGTTCCTGCTTCCGGTGCCTCACTGGGCTCTTCCCAACTCGGACGCTGCACCCACATGGCTGCAATGGCAAATGCTGAGATACAAGGGAAGGAGTGAAGAAAGCAGGAGTCAAGGCAAAAAACTAGCTCTGAGAAGAACCTGCAAGATGAAAGAGTTTTGTTTTGCAACCACCCCCCCCCTTTTTTTGCTTTAAACTCAAAATGAAGAATAAGAAAATTAGAGAAAGTTAACGTGGCATTGCTTTCTCTTGGCTTCTGTGCCCCTTTCACCACTGAGTTTTTACAATTTGTTAACTCAACTAACTTAACAAGAAGCTAACAGAAAAGGCAAAAACATCCTAGGTATTGGTTGACAGCACCCTAGAAGTCAGCGCCCATTACAGGAGGCTGTGCCATGGACCACCCCCAAGAGTTTCGGCCTAGAACTCTTCCAACCTCCTTGCATGTATAAAAAGACTTTTATAACCTCAATCTCTCTTGTTTGAAACTTCTAAGAGTCTCCTAAGACAAACCTTTTCCCTCCATCTAAAAGTGGGTCTTCCATCGCTAGCATAACAGCTACCCAATACAAATGCCACATCCTGTAGAAATCAACTTTTAATGAAACCGTATCCAATTAGCCAGGCTTTATAGAGTTTGATATAATTGGCACCCTGATGTAAAAAGTGTTACCATCTGGCCACTACCTAGGACGCAGAGAAACAATGCTGCCATTCTGTTTTCAGCTCTTGAATTATGTGGCTGTCACCATGTGGATTACCAAGTGCAAACCCAAGGGAATTCCTGGGGAATTCCAGTGACAAAGCAGGAGCTGTACTTCCTACTTTGGGCTGCAGGGGTCCTGTGTTCCTCCCAGCACTCTGACTCAACGTCCCCAACAGCATTGCCCCTATACAGCCAATCCGAGCCAACTTCACCAGGGAGAGAACACCGATTTTGCTGGCTCCCTGCCATCCCGCACCTGATGTGCCGTGACCATGTTCTGTCCAGTGGCCACAAGCCGTAGGCTACTGCTGGCCTCCTGCTGCCCTGGGGGCGTCTCTTGGAGAAACCATCTCCTGGCTTTCATGGCCCTGTGAAGACAGGCTCACTTTCTAAATCTTCTGCCAGGAAAATTGAGGTTTTTTTCTTTCTTCTTCTATTTTTAATCTAGATTAAATCTACTGTGTTTTCAAGCCTTTTGGAACAACTGAGGAGGAATGTGCACAGCCGTGTGTGTGCTGTGATCCTTCCCCACTCGTTATTACATGAACGCCAAGAAGAGCAGGACACAGAGAAGGTGTCACGAGCAAAACTGCTGGGACCTGCTTTGTCCCCTTTCCCCTGGGCCTCTGGATATGCCACTCACGTTAAACCACCTCAAATGTCCGACACATGTAAAAGTGTCTAAAGACCTTTAATGGCACCCTTTTCCCTTGACATGACACTCCTTGCATTTAGCTGTTTCTCGAACTCTCCCACTCTGCTCTCAGCATGCGCAGGGGAGTCTGTGGGTGACACGTGTGTGTGTCAAGGAGCGATGGGGACAGGATGAAAGCAGCAGTGTCTTTTGTTACAGAAAAGGTCACCTGACCTTTGGAATACAAGGTAATAAGCACACTGTGGACTTAATACATTTTTATCTTTAAATATTAACTCTAGAGCTGGAAGAAGGAGTGTATTTTTTCTCTAAAGGGAACAAAATTAAGGCTGACCTTGACAAGCCAACTATCACACTGCACAAGGCCGTGGTGGGCAATGTCCCGAAACTCAGCATGACCAGAAGGACTCCCTGGACCGGTGGGACTCCCCAGAGCCCTGGTGGCGAGGCAGAGAGGGTGCCAGTGAGGGTGGTGGCCATAGCTCTTTCTCCAGGCCCAGGGTTGGAGCAGGCCTGCAGGCTGAGTAAATCAAGACACCCTGTGCCGATGGAGGTGGGCAGCCCAGGGCTAGCTGGGGTAGAAGGCAATTCTGTCCTGAATCCAATTAAAAAGGATTTAGTTTCTAAAGTACTGAGGGACCTCATTAAAAGGAAGTTTTTAATATAAGGTTATTTCATAGTATGGATTCACTTGAGGATAGGATGGCATTCTAATTAGGAGTTTGGTGGCAAGGAGAGTAGGTTAAAATCTTATCTATTTTTCTATAATTCTCCGTTCAGCACACTGGGCTTTTAGATGCTTCCCGGCCAGACCAGTCTGTTAAGTCTTGACTCCACTGTCCTGCTTCGAGGGTGTGGCAACTTGTACTCCTGGAAACTAGGAATACAGACCCTTTATTGTTAGCTTGCGTGAAATACATCTCGGTTCTGTCCTTCGATGGGTTCTAACAGGTATTCTAACATTTTATGGACCTGATGTAGGTGGGGCTGAACTCTCAAGAGGCATTTCAATCCAGAGTAGAAACAAAATATTTTTATTCTGGAATGGGAGTAAGGAACTGTATCTACTTTCTGACTCTAGTCTTGACAGCCAAAGTAAAACGCAGAGGCCCACCCTTTGGCTATAGAAACTCTGCTGGGTAAAGATCTGCACTGATCTTAGCCTATTTCCCATGCGCTATGACCCCAGGGAGTTGCTATTATGGCCACTTCAACTGCCTCGCCCACTCCCACGATGACAATGTCATTTTTCATGTGCATGTAGATCAGGGAGGGACAGATCTGTAAAAATTGCCTGGAACAGCAGAACTCATGTAAGAAATGCACTTACGTAGCCAAATACGTATAAGTTGATGCTCTAGGGATAAGAGGTCCTAGAGTTCTCTTGGCAGAGACTATGACCGTTTTCAAAGTCACACCGGATATTTCCTGCTTCATTCATAAAACTTCGCAGTGGGTAAAGTACTCACTCCTCCATATTAGAATTACAGATTCAACTGGGGGTTTGACACATTTCTTTACCTCCTAAAGTCTGTTTCCTTATTTATAAAATCAGGTTAGTAATAGTGGCCATATCATAGGGTTGTCATATTAAACAAACTAATTTGTGAAAATGTGTGACACAGCTCCTGGCATATCAAAATGATGAATAAATGTTAGATAGTATTGTCCCCCTTAAACTTATGTCATTCCATAAAGCCCCGCACCGGGCAGGACCCACGCAGGTTCCCTATGACGCAGGTGAGGGGCAGGCAGTGCTACCCCAATGTTATAACAGAAGAAGCCGAGGCACAGAAAAGGCAGCACCAACCTGCCTGCCACGGTGTCGTGCCGCTCCCCGCTGGCCTCTGGGTGGAAGGGAGACAATCAAGCCTCTTGTAAACGATGACCACATACCCTTTAATAGGGTCTGGGATTGATTTTGTTGTCTGGCTTTCTGAAGTAATTACTCAGGACTAGCCAAGCTCGCTCATTTGCACGGCCTTTGAGTACTCTGTGCATCTATTTACATGCCTGTGAAGCAGTCAATCAGTTTTAATGTTGTCCTTGGGACGACTTTCCTGTTCAAGGTACGACAAAATTTTCCCCAACTGTACACTCGATGGTACTCCCCCAAGAGTCAAAAATTCCCTAAAACAGTTTGTTATTTGAAATAAAACCTGTTGCTGTCTAATGAGCACACCCAGGTTTCATTGTGACGGAAGGCGCTGGGCCACAACTATGTCACTTCCTTCATTTCAGCAACCAAGGAGGGAAGAGCTGAACTGCTGGGCTGCGCACGACGAGGCAGCGTTCTCAACGTCTAGGGTCAGGAGCGAGAGGGGCGGCGGGCTGGGTGCCGGCCCCCAGGGCGTGTTCGGGCACCGCTGGAGATGGGGCTTGGGCAGCTGGATTTCATCGTGAGAGTCACCTTCGCTCCGTGACAGGTGACACACGGGGAAAACCGTCCACCGCCTGAGAAACTGCCGTCGGTACTCACGGTTCCGTCACTGCTTTGTTGCCGTGCTACCGAGGACCACTGAGGCTCTCTGACAGCAGGGGCCACACTAAAAGAGCCCTTGGTCCCCTTAACAAGGCATGGCATGGTGCCCGGCTTCTAGGTGCCTTTTATACTGATTGACTGTCCCCAGCGCATTTCCCCATCTGCTCAGCCCAGAACTTGTTGTTGGTGGTGGTGTTTTTTTTTAAGACTTCATGTTCCACCAGCCCTTCTGACATGGGCTATTTGTAGTCAAACCAGCCCAGTGTCCCTAAGAGTGGGACACTCTTCAGTCCACTTGCTGAGAAATGACCCTGGCATGGTTGACCAATTTCAGGCCTAAGGTGCAGAGTTTGATGGTTAGGTGGGACGGGTTTCGTTCAGTCCACTTAGCGATGACGTGTTATGACTAAGCACCAACCTCAGAATCAAGCACATAGAAAACACTAAGTAAAGGTTGGCTTCTCTTCCTTCTACTTAGGATATAATTTTAGGAATACCGTGCAGGATTGCTCTATATCTAGGGTGATCAAATAAATCACATCCAAGTGGGGACACTGTGGAAAGTAGAAGGGGATAACAACAGTTATTCTGGGACAACGGGACGAACCGAGGGCCAGCCCGGGCAGACACATACCCCTCCTCCCTTGCCCTCTCTCTCTCAACCCTTCCTCTTCTCCTCTGAGTTGGAAGCTTCAGTTTTTATTAAAATAAAAGCTCGAAAAACAACACCATGATCTATTTTTCCAGTGATGCACACTACAGCATAAATAAATCTCTGATGACAGGCTTTGATAGGAGTTTTAAACGGTGACAATGTGGGTGCTGAGGCATGATGAGGTGTCATGAAAGACAGAACAAAGACAAAAGCTGGGGGTGGTGGCAAGAAAGAAACTTTACACATGTCATAATTTTCACAAGGGCTGGCCCTGACTTGACTGTGATCAACTCCAAATGGAAATGAAGACAGTAAAGGGGACTTAGCAACAATTTAGCTTTTGTCCGTTTCCGGTGAGAGAAACTGAGGCCCAGAGAGATGACATCTGGTCAGAGAGTCAGCTCTCTGGCTACCGACGAGCCTGGGCCTGAACCCCACTCGGTGGGTTTGCTCTTGCCAAACTCTGCCATGCTGCTTCACTGTTCTGAATCTCCACCCAGGTATATGTTGAGCACGGCTTTTAGTTTTTCAGGAAATTAAATAAATGTCCCTGATTACGGTCCCAAGAAAAATACAATACATGGTCCTTGCACTTGATGTGCTTACAATGCAACTGCAGAGTGAACTGCCCATTCTATGGCAGGTAGAGAGAAGATACATCATCTTTGCCACAGAACCTCTCCCGAGAAGACCTCAGAGGGAAAGTGAAATATTTCCTTGATTTCAAGATTACGGAAAACTCTACATGCCACACACTGATCACTCTGGGGAAAAGACGCCATCTATCAGCCTTCCCCGTGCTGCGCACGCGCCGAAGCAGTACTTGATCTAAAAACTTCCATTTTTCTCCATCATTGTCAACGCACTCATTCTTCGGTTAAACCTTTAGAAAAGAGAGAAAAGAAATATCCCGCAGGCTCCCTCTCCGTCCTCAAGATGACTGGATGAAGATGGATTTCTCTGTCTTTAGCCCTTTCGGACTTAAGAGCCAGGGCTCATGTGGACTTCGAGCAAACACACGGTTATTAAGATGGGGGTGGGGAAAGGCTGTTGTTAAGACACTCAGCAATGAGCTAAGAGGCTCGAGGCAACACAGATTATTCACGTGGCAAAGCCGCTGCTGCACTCTATCGCTTCCTCACTGTGCAGGTAACAAATGCTGATGCTTCCTTGTCATCAAAGAGAGCTTCTCCCGCCACTGAGGGCCTCCTAGTTCTAAATTTTATTCTATCACAAGAAGATCAATGCTCAGGCAATCCAACACAGTAGATATTCCCAATATTTTTTCGGTATGTCCTGGAATACATTCTCTGTTAGTGAGAGGAAGAGTTATCTTCCTGAACGTATTAACTGTCTTAGGCTAACACTGAAGTCGGCTTGAATTCCCTGAGCACACCCCAACTTGTCCAAAGGGACGTGGTCCGCACGACTGTTGGGTGGCAGGGAGAGAGAGTCTAGGACTTGGATGTGTCGTGGTGAGCGTGCTGCACAGAAATTCACCCATCTCGTTCTGGCGTGTTCAGAAGGCTGGGTGGAGCAGCTTCCCGTGTCTCAGTTTTGGACAGGGGTCACTGATAAATAACTCAACCACTGCTCATCCAGCCCAGTTATGCTTTTAATTTCCATGACGGACTCAACATTATGACAGCAAGGGAAAACTTCCAGATTTCATCACCGGTCAATCTCATACACCGACCATGTGTTAAAGAGCTGTCATGAGGTGATCTGGTCCAAGGACTTGATATAATCCGGAAAACAATCACATGTCAAAACGACCGCTGAGCTTGGTCAACTGAACGAAGCAATGAGCTAACTCAAAGAAAAGTTCAGGTTTGAGCCGACGCGTTAGTGTTACATGGCAGAGTCACAGTGTGACTCTGTCTCCAAATTCTAAGACTAGAGGTGCTAACAGGTGCCAGGAATTAAGCTGTGCCCACCTAGTCTGCCTCCATTCCTTACACCCCAGGATTCTCAGCCAAAGGTCACAATGAATGTGTAAACCTTCCCAAATCTGATTTCATCTTACAGTGTTCCTCAGCTTTTCCTGAAGACAATCAGCTGGAGTGTTTGTAAACGCACAGGTTCTCAGAACCAACCCAGACAGACTGGCTCAGGATTTTCAGGAGGAGAGGCCTGGGAATCTGTATATCAGTGTCCCCAGTGAGTCTCATCCTCAAGGAAGTCCGGGAAACAATACAAGGCACCGGTGGCAGAGACTACCAGCTGTCCTCCCCGACCTACTCTCCCCTCCCCGTGCCAGGCTGGAGCAGAGCGCATGGCAAAGCCGCATCTGCTAGCTTCCTGCCACGTGACTGGGGACAGTCTGAAGAAATGTGACAGGAAGGAATCTTTGCTGCTTCAGGGTCAGGGCTCTTAATAGAGCAGATATTTTCATATTTACCTTCATATTCTCCTTCCTTGTATTTTGGACAGATGCAGATGCAAACAACAAAGAAATAAACAAAAATACCAGGAGGAGGTACAGTCACAAGATGAGGAAGAAGGCTGGATCCCTGTAACATCCTGTGGCAGAAAGCCGCCCACCTACCAGGATACCCAGAACGCATCACTGATGTGAACACGAAAGTCCTGTCTACTGGGTGTTCAGTCTAAATACATTTTTGGGTCTATCTGTCACAGCAGTTTAACCTACCCTGATCACTACACCGCGTGGTAAAAAATGGTAAGAATGGACCCAATGACGGGCCCGAGCATGTGGGGGCCTCACCTCACGCCTGTAGCACATTTTAGTGCCTCGTCTCTCTCTGGTCTCACCGTCAGCACGGTGTCTGGGCACCTCCCCAGTGGCTGCAGCAAAACCCCCCAGAAGGCTCGAAACCAACATGTTTTAGAGTGTGGTTTCAGAACAGTTAGAAGTTGATGTGTGGCTACAGAGAAATCAGGCAGACAAAGCGAATGATGCATTTAAACCTGTACTTAATGGTTTCTTGGTGAGAGTCTCTCTTTTTTCAACAAGCCACTTGGTAAAACTGACTAGACTGAGCAGATGGCAAAGTTCTCGCAGGCCCGCCCAATACTTCAATCCACACTGGTAAACAGTCCCTAATTGGGTTTGCTTGAATGGTGAGATACGGCTCACATATAAACACAAAAGTTATTTTTTTTTGGTCTTCTCTTTCAATCTTTTCTCCCTTCTTTTTGTTAGCACGTTTCAAAGCGTGGATCCAGCAGTTCAGACTCATCCCTACTCCCTTCCTCTCCTGCTTCTCTTGCCACAGACTCATTCCTACTCCCTTCCTCTCCTGCTTCTCTTGCCAGTTAGCATTCTCAGTGCTGGGCCCCGGCAGGGGCTGCTGGGCAGGTGGGGACAGAGGTGTGAACAGAAGTCTGACCTGGAGAGGTCTCACGGGGTCTGGGCCATCTTGGCACAGCAGAGAGGCAGGGTGGGCTGCGCCGTTTCCCTGGGGTAAGTTAGGAGCTAGCAACTAGTGTCTTCGAGTCCTTCTGGTGCCTAAGTAGCTCTGCAATTGTTTTAAATCCCGTCAAAGAACTCATGAAAATACGCACATGCACAAATACAAAAAGGAATGAGAGAGGTCAAGGTATATGCTATGAAAACACAAGGAATGGGTGTTTTAAAAATCTAATAAATTCACCTCTTTTCTTAAACCTCCCTTTGTTGGGATTTCATGTGGATCTAAACAAGTATACAAAATACTAAGTACCTTTGCTCTAAGGAGATGTTTTCAGTCTTTTAACACTGTGATGTAGGAACAAAGAAAACTTAATTTTTGGAATGGAGGTAAGGGTGTGTACAGTTGTATATGAGAGAGACCTACGTATAAACGTGACCCCTGAATGATTTGTAGGCAGAATGGAAATCATGTAGACTAACTGGCCCTTGCAAACTACATGTAAAACTTCTCCAGTGGTCCTAAAGAGTTAACATAGTCATCCAAACCCCTCATAAGAACACTAAGGTGATATATGGAAAGTTGGGGTGAATCTGAACATCCTTCATTCCATTCGATCACAAAGTCTGTCCCGGGGAGATCTGTCCTCAGACACATTCTCTAGGGCACACCTCCCTGACCCAGTTTTGTGACACTGATGTTGGGGCATCTCTGGGTGCTGGCTGCTGCAGAAGCTCCCAGGTGAGGAATTCAGGCCATACAATCAGGACACATCTAGGTTACCTGCATCCTGAGGACTCTAGTTTTATCTCATCACTCTTCACCACATCCCTTGTTCTATGTTAAGCCTTCTCTCAGTACTGCTTTAGAAGAAGCAATGAATATATTTTGTAGAGAGTTAAAAAAATTCTAAATTTCTAGCCATCAAAGCTGTCTTCTAGCCTGTCAGCAGCTTTTAAAATACTGATGGCTTCTTCCTCATAACAGACACACCAAGTGGAGTCCGCAGGGCCTGCTCTGAACTGTGACTAGAAACAGACTCCATGTCATTAAATATATTTTTCTAGAGAACGTACACCCAGAAAATGGTGGTGGGGGGGTGGGCAACATCCATCCATCCCCTTTCTCGGCTCCACCTATCTAATCCAGACTCTAGACTGTGCAGAAATATATGGGCCTGCTGGCAAGCTAGACATCTGCTCCTGACACCTCCGGTCAGGCCCATGGAATGACAGAGAAAGAGTTGGCTGCAGGGATATGGATCTGTTTGGAAGCACATTGCTATATGTTTTCTTAACCAAATGGTTTCTTACTAGTCTCCAATTTAAAATGCTGGTGGCCAGAGATAATATTCTTGGGTTCTACTAAAATTATCATTTTGCCCCCAATGATCTGTCAACTGTAAAAAAAAATAACCATACAAGTATACCTCATACTATCCCTGGCTTTCCAAATCCCTGTAATCCTTGGTTACCTGACAGGTAAGCTGCTCTTGGTCCATAAGATGAGGAGAGCTTCATAATACAACTCACTGTAGTTTTTCCCCTATGAACTGAAAAACCCAGGCTCTACTTTTAGTTCAAAGACAGGTTGTGTAATCTACTTGGAAGACCTTTATATACAAGATTTTATTTTGAGTCTTGGGTCTTTCCTGAAATGTCAATAAGTTGTCTACGGATTGTTGCTAACATCTTTGTAAACTAGAATAACTGTCTCTAGAGATGACAGAATTCATGAAAAAAATCTATGATGCTTTGCTTTCAGATGAGCTTTGTACAAAACGTGAGGTCAGGGGCAGACCAAATGACCCCTCCCTTTCAGATCTTCTTCCGCAGCTGGCTCTGGAAGAAGAATGTTAAAAAGCAAATTCTGGTCCAGAGTTTATTTTTTTTAATTCACATAACCTTAGATATTCTTGGTTGCTTTCAGAACAGAAGAAAACTCTAAGCACGAGCATCCTTATTTCCAAGGGGCCGACCCATGGCCACATGAGTGAAAGTCTAGTCTAATCACATTCATCTAAAAACAAAAGATCAAAGGCAGAAAAAGACACTGACAGTCGATTAAGTGTCCTGTCTCCTAGGCCTTGCCCTGTGCTTCCAGGCTCCTGAAAGGAGGCCTGACCATCACAACCCATGTTTTTCCTCCAAGAAGATAACAAAATACTGTAGAACTATCCAATTTAGGAAAGGCCCGGCTGACTGCAGGCTTTATCAGTTACTGCATTCTGCTCCCATGTCTTAACTGCAGCAGAATAATTATTTTTGAGATTGTACACTGCTGTACGGAATAAGCTGTAACACTAAGAGATAACTGACTGATTACACAGCCATGTTTTAAACATTTCATCAGTCTTAGAACAGCAGATAAAACAACTATTTCATGTGCACCAGCAGGTTCCAGATTAGCCCCGCAGGGTTAAAAACTGAAACCAAATATCAGCTGATTCCAATTTAAAGCAATAAATCAGTGGTGAATGTTGACATAGTTATACGGGGTCTGGTTACCAGGTGACAGTTACTGTACGTTTTAATCCAACGTCCGTATTGAAAAAAATAAAAAGAAGTATTTTGCTACTGCCTTGAAGCTGCCACAACATTGTATTTTTAAAAGAGTAGTAACACCAAAACATAAAGAAATAGCCTTAATAAAACTGTCAGCGTCAACAAAAATACAGAAGATTCCCCATGAAGACGTGAATTAAAATCAGCAGTAAATACACACCGATAAACCAAGTACACAGGAATGGGACAGCGTTTGTCTACAAGTACCTTGCTATCAGATATCCATCTGGGGATAAAGATTTAGGAGCTGCTTTCTTCGCCCCCCCTGCCATCAACCATGCAGGTCAAAGAGAAGTGAGTGTCTATTCAGTGTCCCAAGCAGGGCAGCCCAAGGCCAGTCTGTGTCACTTCCACTGTGTATTGTTTAACAGAAAAGTGGTCCATTGAGAGGCGGCCAATAAACGCTGCCGCTGCTTTCCTTGGAGGTATCAGGCAACCTGGACGCTAAACTGGATTCTGCAAAGTACAGAAAATGATTTTGGTTTTCTTTTTCCCCTGTGACATGTGATAGGGACCCTTTGAGACCCTTGTATCTGTTATTTTATGAGAACTGAAACTTGAGATGAAAATGGACCCTACAGAATCCACAAAGCCTTTTTACATATGTGAATGGAGAGGGGAAGAGGTGTCCAGAGTCCAACGGAAGGACCCTGGATTCAGCAGTCTGCCTGGTGTAACAAAGAGCACTGGCCTGAGTCTGAGAGGGCGGTTTTAGTCCCGAGTCTCCCAGCTGGGGCAAGTCACTGACCATCATCCACAGATTCCCGTGTAAAACTAAGATGCCCAGCCCTGCTACTCCCAGGGTCATCACGGGGAATAAGTGAGAGGATGATGAGAAAATGCTCCATCAACAGAGTCTATACAGATGGAAGTTATTACCAAATAGGGTATCAAAACTCTCTAAACCTGGATCGGCTGTAGCAGAAGCTGAGTAGCTTATCGGCTGTAGCAGAAGCTGAGTAGCTTTTGGCAAAACTACTCTCCATGTCTTCTCTTTCTTTACAAAGAGGCTAACTACACTCACGTGTTTCCCAGAGTTACCGCGGGATGATTGATCTAAATGACTCCAAATTACATATTCACAGTTTATATGATAATAGAGCCGCCAACCAATAAAAGCAGCCCAATGATGAATTCAAACTACTCTGAAAACATAAAGGATAGTCATTTTCAAGGGGCTAATTTTTTCCCACGAGGTGGACAGAGGAGGTTTAAATGAAGACTCTGTTCTGTTATGTTTAAGAAGGAGTGTTAGTATCTTGTGTGACTGCATCTGTGAATGAAGACATTCAAAAAAACCATTATGTTTTCAATGTAGGTTAATAATAAGGCTATTTTTCCACCCACTCTTTGGCACAGCTATAATGTTTTTGGCCTCACGTGGGAGGCACCGTGGATCAAGGAGTCAGAAGATGAATGACATAAAGCACAGCCAGTCCATGTAAAACATTACTGGACCGGACACGGCTGATTACTGTGTTAGACAGGGAGAGGCCTGCTTCACCTTCTTTTCCAGCAAACGCGGAGTTCTGGCACCCAGGCCCGCCAAAGAAGCGCCCAGGTAATGATAAATTAATTTTTGTCCTCACTTCAAACAGATGTCAGCCAAAACTGTAAACGTGATTTGCCTCCAGTCCTCTTTTCCTAGGTGACGCCGCTTTGCATTCGCCTGGCTATTGGCCTGCATGGACATGGCAGGTGTAGAACCAAGTCTGACGATCAGGACCTGGTTACTCGGTGCCGACAAATCGCAAAAGCAGGGGTCAGGGAAGGCCAAATTTGGCTGGCTGCTATTTGGAACCACCCACTTACTGCACGCTAAATCTCCTCTTGGTGTCCGGTGCGTTTCTGTTCTCTCTGGTGCAGAAAAATGAGCCAGACAGCAGTTAACACTCTCGGAAAGCACTTTGGGGATATTCTAGGAAAAGGACAGTACAAGTGCCAAGTGTGACATTACTCCACTGGAACAGAATGAGAAATATTATCACACCGAGAGGTGTGATAAGAGGTGATTTTAAGTTCATGGTGGGACAGATAATAAAAATCACAGATTTATACAGCTTCCAAAAGGGTACTGTCAAAGCTCCTTTTGAACTAGGCAAGGGAAAGGATTGTCCCCATTATCCTGAGATGGGACTAGTGCCATGGGATGCCTACAAGTGGCCTGTTGAAGATGATAATCTAGAGCATAGGCCACTGAGGTCAAAGCGCATCTCTGTTCTTTCCTGAGATTACGGCTTGTCTAGCAAAGACCCATTTTTGTACCCCACATGGCACTATGAACTATGATGGTTTCTTGTTCTCCATGAAAGAGACAGCAAATAAAAACTGAGCTGAACTTCTCCATGAAAAGCAATACCTACGGGTGTTTACCTCCGATCTGATGTCTCTTTCTTCCAGAGACAGAAAATGCTGTCTGACTGTGTGTCTGTTAAAATGTAACATCACAGTCCCAGTTGAACAGCCTAAGATGTTAACATGTCACTGATCTTTCTAATGACAGCAAGGTGGGGTGAGGTCAGGGAAAGTTTATTTCATGGGTCCAGGCAGTTTACTGTGCTTTTTCTCCTACTCTTCCGTGATGGGTGTTTGGGCCTTGAATGTTTCAGGGTGCCCTCTGCAGAAAGAGGGCTTCATGTTCTGAAGGGCGAGAGCATGCAAAGACGCAGACCTGTCTGGGTTTCTGGGCAAAGGCCACTTTTCTTATTTCAAAATTTTCATTTTTTTAGTTCACGATAAAAACAATTTAAAAATCTTTCCTTTTTAATGCTCAAAGTAAAAAAAAAAAAAGAGTAAAAAAATCATAAAACAGAAAAAGCACCAAAATGAGAGTCTTAAGATCTTGAGTCGTCTCCGAATGGCCAAATTCCTAGCAAGGTGACCACAATTTAAAGTGAAATTCCAGTTTTCCCATCCACAAATTGAGGCTGCAGCCCAGTCTCCTTCCCAGGAGGACACTGAGAAGTAGCACCCAGTGAATCTTTCAGTGTCCAGCACCATGTAATCACGTGTGTTTCAGCATTTCTTGGAAAGGCTATTCCATTCACAAAGTAACACAAACATGCGCGGAGTCTAACAGTGCCTTAAACAATCACATGCTTTCCATTAAACCTGCATTATTTTTTTTTCTTGCCTCAGAAACTGTACTGGACCCACAAAACGTATTCTCCCTTCTGATAAGAACCCACTAGTAGGCAGGGCTGGTCTATACCCTGGCCCAGGGACCGGGAGCGCTTTGCTAAGGCAGGACCCGCAGGGCGTTGGCTGGACAGATAGAGCTTAACATTAATTCAATTACATCCGACTGCAGAAAACCTCTTCCAGTTAAGGCAAGTTCAGGCTGTGGTGAATTTTCTTCTGCACTCATTTAAATATAATTACTGCACTTATCTTGTCACTGTGAAACTTTCGTGTTGTTCTCTTCACATTCACATAAACCTGTGATTTCCTGCCAACCCCTGGTTGTGAGATTTTGAGGAGGAAATTTATCTTACCCATCGAAACCATTCTCTGCCCTACCCTGACATGTGGCACAGGTCTCGCTGAAGGAGCCCTGTGGTTTCCAACCAGAACACTGTCCCGTGAGAGGTCAGCCTGATTCTCACTGCCCACGGGAAACCAGGCTCTCCCAGGGGAATGCTGTGTTAAAGTCCATGGAGAAGCCACTGCACGCCCAGTGAGCAGGTGCACGTTTGGGGGTGTCTGTGCTCAGGTAGGGGTACAACGGCGTCCACCTCTCACTGGTAATGGCCTGGGTGGGCATTGAAAGCAATGTTAAAAAACAAACCAAAACAAGAAAACAAGACCAGGTCACGAATGATTACAGTATCTTTACATTAATTAGTAGGGTTAAAATTGTTAGACGTCGCCAAAAGGGTGGAAAATATAAAGACAGTAACAGCAAACTAAATTGATCTAGTGGCACATACAACACTTTTCTCAGGCGTTCTTGCCTCGTTTGCCTTGAGCCTTCCGAACTCTGGCTGCACGTTCGGATCACCGGAACATGTGAGACGCTGACAGGGCCCTTCCTCGGGGGGGTTCAGGACTCCTGAAAGCGGAGTCCGGCACTGGTGCTTTTGTGTTTCAGCTCCTCTAGGTGATGCTGACAGACAGGGCTGCACACCACTGCGTCTCGTCTGCATCTCAGACCGGCTTTGTGGAAGGGTGGGAAACTCACTCCAGGGGGGGATGGGGTGTGTGTGTGTGTGTGTGTTAGTGGGGTGGCTGACTTCCATGGAATCCTGGCTCTCCTGAAATGCAGCCTGTCGCTATCGGTGGCTGACAGTCTCCCTTCCAACGGTCAGTGACACAGTGGCAGGGCCAGGCAGGGCAGTGGCAGCACATTCTGCCTCAAGGCTACTCAGCATGGGAGAGATGGCTTGCTGGGAATCAAAGCCAGCTGGTGTCCTGTGATGTACTAGAATAAAGGGAGCAGCATGGCTGGTGCTCCTGACTAACTGCATTGTTTCCTCTCACCTGCAGCCTTGCTGGGACAAGGGGGGGCGGGGCGAAGTCAGGGGTGATGCTTCCTCGGTGCCTCAGCCGAGAATTCTGGGATTGTGTTGGAAGAGCCTCATATAACCATGACGAGACTCCAGTACTCTGCTTAGTGCCTGTGCCTTCGACAGGATCCCAGCCTGAGGGCCTGCACATCTGTACATAAGGGACAGATGGCTCCTTAACACTGATGGACATGCTTACACGAAGGCACGTGAGGCCGGACGTGTGCAGATGACAATCCCTCACTACTAACTGGCTCATCTGGGCAAACAGCAGGAACCCATTAAACGACGCTGACTCCATACCTCCCCAGGAAAGTTCCCTGTTGTCAGGTTCTAAGAAGCCAAAGTGACACAGACACTGGGAGTCTGAGGACAGGGAGGGAGCGCAGTGTGAAGCAGAGAAACGGAATTTGCACATACGCCCCTCCCACCTTCCCCGCCTGCCTTTTTACTTGACATTTCTCTCCATTCAGACTTCAGATAATCACCTTGCTCAGAAATCTGAGCACTAATGAAACAAACAATAACTACTTTTTTATTTATAAAATAACTCAAATCTGATGATTTGGAAAAGATCTAAGCTTTAAAATGAGGACACTTGAGAGTATGTATCTCAGGGAGGGGAGGTGCACATTGAAATGAAAGGCAAGAGCAGGCAGAATGTTATCCTGAGCCCGAATCTCCTGTGCTCAGTGACAGGAAATTCAAGGCATGTCCCCGTTTTTGCCACCTAATGGGTCACTGCTCTGAGCCCACCAGGTTGACAGCTGGTTCCACGATGAGTCCTGGTCCAGAGGCCTCTCCCCCACAGCCACACCAGGAACTGGCACACCTTCGGAGTCCCTGCCCAGGGATACCTCCTCAGACTACAGTCTCAGGGTCCTTGTGGTGTGCTGAGCCTCTTAAAAACATGAAGCCAGGTTGAGCTAAACACGCTCTTTCCCAAGCCACCAATCCTTTCCCTTCACTCTCCAAGCCTGTACCTGGGTAGAATTTTCCGAGTAAGAAGACAGCCACTGTAAAGCTGCCAAGGTCAGAACACGGTGCCCAGCTGTGAGTGCCCACGATGTTACAGGCACTGGGTCAGAAATGTCTAGGTAGAGTGGGCCCCACTTATAAATGAGAAAACAGTTTCAGAGGGGACAGGCAGCTTACCCACTCACACAGCTAGCTCGTAAGTATTGGGAATGAGAATTTAAACCCAGACTTATCTATAACCTTTCCCTAAATATGAGCAGGACTTCAATTACTTCTTTTTTTATTGTGGTAAAATATATGTAACTTAACCATTTTTAAGTGTTTGGTTCAGTGGCAGTAAGTATCTTGATGCTGTTGTGCAAATATCGCCTCCAGCATCTCCAGAAGCCTTTCATCACCCACCAGCTGAAAGGCACTGGGATGAAGGGAGCAGCCCCCACGGAACAAGCGCCCAGGCCACCCTTCTCCCAGTCGTGAAAGCCACCATTCTCCTTTCTGCCTCTCACAATCTGACTACATCAGGCACCTCATATAAGTGGATTCATTTCAATGGACTTTTAAAGAGAGAAAACCCAGGGAGTCACAGTGTAATTTTGCGCTTTCTCCCTCTTTGAATGCTTTCAGTATTTCAGGCAGGTTTTGAAAGATAAAATCTCTCCATACCACATCCATGGTCCAGGCTACTGTGTGAGTTTCTTTTTTTTTATTTTAAAGAATAATTCTTTTGAGAGGACCTCCCTTTGGGGTTTACTGCTGTGATTAAAGAGCTATTTCTTGAACAAGGTACAGTATTAGGTTGTGGGAATACAGAGATACCCATATAAAACCTCTGCCTTTACAGTCATTCTTTCAAAAGGACAATGGCAATTCTCATTTGCAAACCGAGATAGAAGAGGAGATACATCAGCTAAATTGACAGTAGGATTGAAGCATCCTGTAGAAAACTGAATCTCTCCACCACTTACTTTAGCCTAGTATATTCTTTATCATTGGGCTAGAATTTCATTAGGACATAGTTAGTGTTGATTTCCAATAAATGTATTTTGAATGAACATGTATGGATTGCTTTTTTATTTTTATTTTATTGATTTGAGATTGACTTGTTGTTCCACTTATTTATGTATTCGTTCATTCACTGGTTGATTCTTGCATGTGCCCTGACGGGGGACTGAAACAGCAACCCTGGCATATCAGAATGATGCTCTAACCAACGAGCTAGCTGGCCAGGGCCATGGGCTGCTTTAACATGCATCCACTGTATGTTTCTAAAAACATCTGAACGAGACACAGATTTTGTCCTCAAGGGAGTTACTGACAGTTAAAACATGGCCCCGTAATCTAGGCTTTATTTAATAAGCAAAATGGTGCCACTAAATGTTCATGTACCATAATCAATACTGTGTTTCTTTCCAGAAGAGCAGACTTCTGCTTCCAGTCTAGGTGGATAACCTTCCAGTCTGAAAACAGCTGACTGCCCTGAAAAGTCCCTGAAGGAGAGGAGAAAGGGGACAGAAAAAAAATATCTGAACTAAGTAAGGGCTTTGTTCACACTTTAACAAATCAGGGCACTTTATAATTAAATTGCTCAAGCCCAGTAATAAAGAGAAAAATCTTAAAATCAGACTGAGGACAAAAAAGACTCATAAATGGTGAAACAAAGATAAGGATGGCTTCAAATTTCTTAGCGGGCACACTAACAGTGAGAAGACGATGGAGAGGTGAAACACTATAAAGTCCAGAGAACAGACTGGTAGCGGCCAAAGGCAGGGGTTGGGAGAAACGGGTGTAGGTGGTCACAGGTGCAAGCCACCAGTTCTAAGACAAGTAAGTTCTGGGGATGCGAGGTACAGTACGGTAATCTAAGTGAACACTGGTGTACTGTATATGTCAAAGTTGCTAAGAGAATAAACCTTAAAAAGTTCTCATCACAAGAAAAAATATGTAACTACGTAAGCTGATGGATGTAAAACTTATTGTGGGGATCATTTCGCAATAAACATATTATCAAATAATGCTGCACACACAAAACTAATACAACACACATGTCAACTCAATCTCAAGAGAACTAGAAAAAATATATGATACAGAAACCCCCCCATCGACCTAGTATTCTATATTCAGTGAAAATATATTTCAAAAACAAAGGCGAGATAAATGTTTTCAGACATATAAAAGGTAAAAGAATATACCAAAAAAAATGACCTGTTGTATAAACAATGTTAATAGAAGTCCTTCATCAGAAAGAAAATGATAGCAGAAGGAAACAGGGTATCTAAAAAAGAATGGAGAACACCAGAAATAGTAACCACATGGTATGCATGATATTTTTCTTAGTATTCAAATCTCTTTAAAATAAATTTAACTACTGAAACAAAAATTGTAACTATGTATTACAGGGTTTCTAGCACACATCAAAGTAAAATGTATGACAATAAAGCATGAAGTCTGGTGGGGAAAACAGGAAACTTGACTATGTAAGATTCTCAAACTACATGCAAAGTTGTGTACAATCATTTGAACGAAAGCTATCAATAAAGATATATACTATAACTCCTAAGGTGGCCCTTAAAATAAAACAGAGATTTATCACTAATAAGCCAAGAATGGAGACGAAATAGAAAAGAATGATCTTAAGAGGAGGCAGAAAATAAGGAACAGATGAGAGAAGTAAAAGCAAATAGTGAAATTACAGACGTACACCCAACTTCATCAATAATCACATTAAAATTAATTATGTAAATTCTGCAATTAAAAGGCAGGACTCGTTACAGTGATTTAAATAGAAGTATGACCCAACTATTGGCTATCTACAGAAAATTCACTTAAAATCCAAAGATGCAAATAGGTTAAGAGGGAAAAAGATATGCCATAGTAACACTAGTTAAAAAAAACCCTTGACTGGCTGTATTATCAGCCAAAGCAAAGGAGAATAGCAGAAATAAACAAGATTATTTCAAAATAATAAAGGGGTTAATTCATCAACAGGACATAAAAGTTCTAAACATCTACACACCAAATAACAGAACTTCAAAAAACATAAAGGACAAACCAATAGAACTCTAAAGATAAACAGAAAAATCCACAATAATATTTGCAGATGTCAATAGCTTTTTTCAATAATTAACAGAATGAGTATATAAAAAAATCAGTAACGATACAGAGGATTTGCACAAAACTATCAACCATTTGCACAACACTCAGTCCAAGAACGCAGGACATATAGACTTTTCAAGTACACACAGAATATTTGCCAAGACAGGCCAAATTACAGGGCATCAAACAATTATCAGTAAACTGAAAAAGTCTAAAGCCAAAAGTCATTCAAGTTTTATTATATCCCCTGGCCACAGTAAAAATTAAATTAGAAATCAATAACAGAACAATCTCTGAATAACCCTCAAATATTTAGAAACTAAATGACATATTTTGAACAACCATGGGTTAAAGAAGAAACCAAAGGAGAAATTAATAAAGTATTTTGAACTAAATAAAAATGAAATTCTTAACACATCAAATTTGTGGGATGTGGGTAAAATAGGAGTTAGGGGGAAGTATACAACCTACTTAATAGAAGAGCAGAAAGATTTCAAGTCAATGGTTTCAGCTTCCATCTTAAAATCTATAAAAATGGGAGCCAATTAAACCCAAAGTAAGCAAAAGAAAAGTAATAAAAATCAAAGTAGAAATCAATAGAGAAAACAAAAACAATGAAGAAAATAAATAAAACCAACGACAAATTCTTTGAACAAATAAAACTGAGACACTTTTAGCCAGATGCAGGAAAAAATAAAGGACAAATTATCAACACTAGGAGTGAGAGAGATGACATCACTATAGACTCTACAGACATCCAAGGGATAAAAGAGGAGTATTATAGACAGTTTTCTGCCAATAAATTTGACAAATTAGATGCAACAGACACATTCTCTAAAGGGAGAGACTCAAGAAAAACATTATAATCTGAATAGACCTGTAGGTACATGCGTGTACATACCTTTAGCATACACAGGTATATATGTACTAAAAACATTAAACCTGTGCTTAACCTCACAAAGAAATCTGGTTCCCAGATGACTTACATGATGAACTCCAGCAAACATTTAAGGAAGTAATACTACAACTCAATATAAACTTTTCCAGGACATTGAAGAGGAGGGAATACTTCACAAATCACTCATGAGGCAAGGATTACATCCAACCAAAACCATCCAAAGAAATTAGAAGAAAACAACACAGCAATACTCTTCCTGAACACAGATGCAAAAATCCTGCACAAGATTTAATCAGACTGAACCCAATAACATAAGAGTTGGACATCATGATGAAGGTGGGTTCATCTCCCAGCAATGCAAGGCTGCTATAACATAGAAAATCAGTCAGTGTGAGGCACCATACTGACTAAAAAAGAAAACCATACGATCACCTCAATCGATGCAGAAAAAGCATTTGACAAAACCCAACATCCACTGCTGATGATAATTCTCAGCAAAACAGCAGTAGAAGGAAATGTCCTCAACTTGATGAAGGGCACTCATGAAAAACCCACAGATTACCTCATACATAATAATAAAAAACAGAGTAACCTTCTTCTAATACTTTGAGCACGAGCCTGACCTTCATCCTCACCACTGCTATTCAGCTCTGTCCTGGAGGCTTCAGTCAGTGCAATCAGGAAAGGAAAAAAAAGGTACCCATACTAAAAAGGAAGTAAAACTGTTCTGTGGGTGTGACTATGCTAGGTTTTACTTTGATACAAAACCAAAGACTTAAAATGAAAAACTTCTGCTTTTTAAAGACACTGTTAAGATAATGAAAAGACAAGAACTGACTGGCAGTAATATTGGCCAAACATGTATCCTGTAAAGGACTTGAATATAGAATATATCGAGAATTCTCAAAACTTAACAATAAGGAAACAACCCAATTAAAAAATTGGCAAAAGATTTGAATACTTTGTCAGAGAAGATATATAAGTGTCAAATAAGGACACGAAAAGGTGGCGAGCATCTTTAGTCATACGAAAACCAAACCATGGTGACATCCATCACTACACACCTATCAGGACGGTCAAAATTAGCAACGCTCATTATACCAAGTGTTTGCGAGGGTGTGGAGGAACTGAAACTCCTACACTCCGACATTTAGAAAATGTTATCATCACCTCGGAAAACAGCTTGCCAATTTCTTAAAAAGGTAAATATGTATACGCTTACCACAGGATCAGCCATTTCACCCCTGAATGTTCAGCCAAGAGGAACAAAAGCATAGGAATACTTGTGCATGATGTTCACAGCGGCTTTGTTAACAGTCAGACACTGGGGACTACCCAAAGGCCTAGGAACAGGAGGCCGGGCCAACTGTAGTGCAGCCATTCAAAAGGATTGCTACTCAGCGATGAAAATGGATGAACTACTGATATAGATGAACTGTTGATACTGAATCTTGAAATGATTGTGCTGAATGAAAGAAGTTGGACCCTGCCCCTCGGAAGGCTGTATGACTGTAATTATATAAAGTTCTAGAAGAGGGAAGCTGGCAGTGACGAAGCTGGCAGTGACAGAGCAGGCTGGGAGGGGGTCTGAAAGGACAATGAGGTAGTTTCTAGGTGATGGATATTGTTGTTTTGACTGTGGTGACGGCTGCAGAGGTGGAGACCTATGTTAACACCGGATTTTACACTTTTAGTATGTGGACCTTGTTGTGCATTAATTATGCTTCAACAAAGCTGTTATGGGGAACAACCATTTGAAGGGCTACTTGCGACAACCTAGAAAAGGAGCACAAACGGTTCTGGTAGTGGGAATAAAAAACATGGCTGTAAGAACGCAAAGGACTCAAATTCACAAGATCTGGGTGTGAGAGCAGGGAAAGGCGAAGGTCACGTGCAGCCAAATTCGGAGACTGGTTGACAGGAAGGAAAGCGGCATCCTTAAGAACAACAGGAACGACCAAAGGAAGGGTAGTAGGTAAGTTCAAATTTTGGACACGCTGGATGCTGCTGGAACATCTCATTCCAAGGGGCAGCTTAGAACCTGGGACCAGCAGTGAGAGCAAGGGACATACTCGTAAAGTGTTGGAATTCCACATTCCTCCCTCATTGCCCTTGGGTGGATTCCTTCTCTTCTGTGTTACAACCTGAGTCCCTGAAGGCAGACAGCCTGAGTCTGGAAGAGTTCCACTCACCTACATGTGACCTTGAGGAAATTTCTAGGATCACAATGAGAGGTAAAATCTATCAGGTCCTCACCTTGCAGAGTTTCAAAAAATGGACTCAGCCAAGTGGAGCTTTTGTAGCCTCATCAAAAGGCTGTGTGTGTTGGCACTGAGTGAATAAAGTGATGTATGGAGACTGGAAGGGAGAAGGCAAAGGTGCACCACAGGCTCTAAGAAACTGGAAATGGTAACACCCATGAAGTCATCCCTCTGTTTGCCGCCGCACTCCCTGCTCCATCAGCCCTGCCAGCACGGAATGGCTCCCGAGAATGGCAGCGTGCTTCCTCACCCCAGAGCCAAAGGAAACATCTGTGGGTCTGGCGGGGTTTCAGGTTGAGCGTGCTGCTGAGAGGGCTCCAACTACAGAGGGAACTGTTTTTCTCCTTCCTTATTTTATTTTAAATGTCAAACTTTTCACACTACAGTGACACCTTAAAATGATTCTCTTACTTCCGTTGCTTCAGTTGAAACAATATTTTTTCATGCTCCATAGAGTGCCCAGCAGCTGATTCAAAACCAGGAGTGCAATAGGGCCCTCTCTTTCAACGTGCCATGAAAACAAAAATAAGAAAAAATAAGGTAGAATAAGCTTGTAGGAAAAAAATCGCTTTCTCTTGAATGTTCTGTATTCACTTACCCAACCGATGTTTAATTACAGGTTTAAGGTACTGTATGAAGTTCTCTGAGGTTCTAAAGTATGCCAATTGACTAACATAGCCCCTGATGGCAAGAAGCATCAAGTTCAAGAAAACCAGTACAGACGCAACTTCAGTTTGACACAGGAAGCACTTGCAGGGTGAAAGGGGGACGTGACGCCGTGGGAACTTCAGTGGAGTGGACGTTACTCTTTATGGGGTGCACCAGAAGGAGCCTTTATGAATGAAATGGCATTTGCACTTGACTATGAAAGGCCAGGACATAAACAGTCGGAGCTGCTGCGAAGGAGAAATAATACCTCTAGGTAGAGGAAACGGGCAAGACTCAAGGCATGGGGGGGGGCGGCAAAATCCAAGGAGTGCCCAGGAATAATTCAATATTATTCAACGCACGTTACTAAGCACCTGTTGGTTACCATGCACTGTGCTAAGTGATAGGCGTACAGAGATGTGACAGGCAACTCATATCCCAGAGCAATATAGGTCTTGAAGTGAAACAGATAATTCTAGTGTAATAATCATGACCATCATGAATGGAGACATGCCCAGAATGCTACAGGAACCCCAGAGGCAGGAGAGTGTAATGGTCAGGAGCACAGGCTCTAAAGACAAACTATTTAGGTTCAAATACCATGTCTAACACCCATTTAGGTATATTTTTTTCTAAGTTTCAGTTTTCTTTGCTATAAAATGGGTGTAATAACAGTATTTGCCTCATAGGATTATTGTGAGGATGTGTCATAACAAGATACTGTATATTAAATTCTTAGCATATGACCTGGCACACAGCAAGTACCCCATATAAAATATTAGTTGTTCTTAATTCTGATACTACTGAGAACTGATCCTGCTTCTGCTGAAAGGCCAGTTTGCCAGGAATGGGGGTTGCACGCAGAGCGGCTGGTGGGAGTCCATGTGAGACAGTGAAGGTTCCCCTAACCTCCCCATCCTTCAGATTCCTCACCTACAGTGAACTGGGCAAAACCACAGCCGAATGCATGACAGACACTTTCCTGAGGGCTCTGCATAAACGATCTCATTCAGTCTGCATAACAACCGTATTCATTTTGCATGTGAGGAAACTGAGGCACAGAGGTGCCAGGTGACACAGGGAAAGCAGGTGGGCGAGCCAGGTCAGGAACCAGGCACTTGAGCTTCAGGGCCTGCTTTAGAACACACAGTGTTTAACTGGAAGCGGGCCTGCTACCCGGCAGGCGAAGGGTAAAGAGAGGCTCAACGTGGCATGAAGATTAACCTAAACCAGGAAAAGCGCACACGTAAAAAAAATCACACCTCACATTCACATGGAGTTTTACACTTTATAAAACACTTTCACTTATTGGATCCACTTTTTTCCCTTTCTGGGCCCAAATTACTGAGGACTGTAAACAGGCTAATAAACACAGCCTCACATAAGAAACACCTCAGCCCTGGGTATTTGGGGGTGCTGCAGGAACGACTGGGGGGATGGAGGGAAACCTTGTTTGGAAGCAGTGCTGAGGGCTAAGGGCGGGTCCGGGCTTTCCCAATATCTGACAAGCTTCTCTACTAGCTGAAGGCTTCGTTTTCAGCATGCACGACGGGGCCTCAAAAATGTCACTTCATTCAACGTCATTTCTTTATAAAGCTGATGAGATGCCATAGGAACTTAATTCTTGGTTATAAATCAATTAGCCTGTGAGAGAACTGGTCCTGTTATACCTTGCTTTGCGTGCAGTGGCAGAACGTGTTACTGGTGACTGACATACCCAGCAGAACGCTGTACAAGTTAACTCAGATGTCCTTCCCCTACAGGCGCATCACTGTTGTTCTTAACCTTTACTGGTCAGAGAGCTTTTCAGGGGAAAAGAAGGAAGAACATTAGAGACCCCTTCCCCAAGCCCCCCGCCCCGCCCACACAGCCCTGGTGCACTCCCACAGCCAGCAGACTCCGAATGCCCCGTGGACATGGGCCGCACCTTTTGTCTTTGTATTCCTGGTACGCTGCACACTGCCCAGAAAGACTCTCAAAACATGTCCTAGGAATGAATGGACGTCTTTCTGCTTCTCGGCAATAACTCTGTAAAAATGGGTAAGCAGTAGTTGCTTCATTCAATCTGCAGTGAATTTTGAATGTCTGTTCCAGGCCAGGCACTGAGTTAGGCACTGGAATTTCAGAGACAGAAAAGACAAAGTTCCTAACAAGCGATTTAAGCTACTCACATAAAAGATACCTATGAAAATAAGTGTTATAAATTCTAAAGATTTTCAATGTGTACCTGGAGCTTTGATTTTGACAGTACAGTATTTTGTGCCTTTTTTTATATGAATAAATGCCAGGAGAGTAAAGGGGAGACTCAGTTGCCTTTTGAATTCCATATACTTCCTTATAATTCCATATAATTCCTTAAGGCTTGGAGTTAAGGTCATATGGAACCCACCTGGTGTAGGAAAAAAGAAGTGGAAGCATTATAAAAATTAGATTTTAAGAACAGATCAGCAATTTTCCCTGGCATTCTCAGCCTTGCTCAAAATATCACTTAATCTTTGTCTTAGGTTCCCCTTCTATAAAATGGGGGCGACTTTCCTGGGGGTGAGGGGAAGTGGCCAGAGGGCAAGGGAGGGTGTGATATGGCTTAACGGTTTCCTCACTTTGAAGCGCTCTAAAAATACAGCGTTTTCATTGCAAACGTGATGGAGTATGTGTCAGCACAGCCCTTTGTGTTGCTAGGGCAATCCGACCAGCAGTTTATAAGTCCTCACGCAGCGATTCAGCTAAAGCAGGGAAAGAGAAAGCCACAGAGAGGTGGGCCCCTCTTCTCTTCCGAGCACTCTCGGCCTGGCGTCCTGAAGGCATGCGGCAGGCCCTCCAACTACTGATTAGTAGTCCACGTCCAACAATCAAACTCTGCCATTAGAGGCAGGCTCTTCTTTTGCCTCTTGAAACTGTCAGTGTCATCTGCCTTGGAGTGTAATCTTTGGAGTAAAAACTTGACATGTCCCACTTAAAAACTGTGCTCCCAAGTACAGATTAGAGAACAATTAGGTGGAGAGGAAACCCAAAAGGCTCGATTTAAGGAACAACAACAACTATGTGTCTTTAATTTATTCATGACCTTTTCTTACGTTTTTTTCTTCCTTCAAAAAGATGAGAGCACAGCCTTGGCTCTTGGTAGCCCTGCCTTTGCAGGGCTTGGTGGAGGGACCCGCGTTTGTCTACCTCCAGAGTGGAGCCCAAGCCATATTGGACTTGCAAAGTAGCTAAGACCCATCACCATCTGGCAGCTGTATGGTGGCCTGTATAAAATGAACTGGTGGTCACAATCCAGTTCCCATTAAACAGATGTCCACCTCACAAAGAGAGCATCACACTCAGCAGCCTACTTGGCAAAGAGGAGACAGGACTGGGCATGGAAACTGCATTGACTTGTTCTGCCCAACTGGGTTGAGTACTCAGTCAGGCTGCGGCCGGCCTGAGGGATTATGGCAGGTAGTATGTCAGCAGCTCTCGGAGGAGAACTCTGTTTATTGATCCATCTAACCCCTTACAAAACACCTCAAAGGACTCCTCAGACACTGTCTCATTTATCCTACTGCGGAGCCATGTTTTTCCAAATTAGGTTTTGGCTCATTGAGCCACACAGAGCTTGTCTTCTAAGACCACCACCAGGACTTACTGCCTTCACTTGGGGACTGACGGAGATCGCCAGGGCCCCTGACACTCTCTCATCAGCTTCTGCTACAGTCCTGGGGAGGGCGCTTGGGGCAGAGAAGGCCAGGAACGGTCCCCTTTAACCTTTCTTGGGCTAGTGAGCGTTCTTACCCCAAACCAGCAAGTTATTGTTGAACCCTAAAGAGACGGAACAAGATGATGCAAAGTGTCTTATCTGCTTGGACAACCCATAAACATCCTACAGAGAATTACAACAATGAACACACTATTTACTGTGTTTGCCACCGAAGTATCTGATTCAAGTGAGGCAGGGAAACTAAGTGGGTCTGTTTCCTCCCTTTCTAACTGAAGTGCAAAGAGAGGGTGTCTCCTACACAGCAGTGGTGTGTATAAATTCAGTGAAGTTTTTTCGTTTTCTGAACTCATGCAGACATTTTGGTTCAGATCCTCTTTTTAATAACTTAGCATTCTTTTTATAAAATTCATACACAAACATAAACAAACCCCAGATAACCTGCCTTGGAGAATCTTTAAGAAGCGACACAGAAAGTGACAAGTTAAAAACTCTACTGCATTATTAGGTTTCATTAACTAATATGTTAAGAAAACCTATTCAGAGTTGGTATCAATTACTACAATATTTTTTTACCAAACAGAATGTAAGTCCCACGTAAGGGATACCTTCATAATATAATTTCTTGTTTAGAGAGAGGGATGTTCACGTGTACAAAAGCTGATGTTAATGAGCTCATTTCCTCTTCACACTTGTGACTTTTTAAATAATTATCTTAGCAAGACTGTGTCCAAAATGAGCCACCCTGCACAGGCTTCTGCAACCAGGGGTGATTCTCAGTAGGGTGTATGGGTGGGTGAAGAACTAGCCTTCGTGTGGAAATGACCTTTGTGAGGATGGTTAGGGTTCAGAGGCCGAGAGATCCCTGCCGTGCCAGTAGGCATGCGCCACTGCCCTCGTGCTCAGGAGCGTCGCTCCACTGCCAGCCAGCCACCTTCAGAGCAGAGTGCAGCTGGTAATGAGAGAGGCATGCAAAAGACACCGAAAAAAACTGCAATAAAGTTTCAAAAATAACTCAAAAGGAACATCTCGTTAATGGTGGTTCAGTCAACTTGTCAACAAAGTAAACTTCAAACAAAGCATACAGAAAATTCTGCATGCTGAAGACGAAAGCAAACCATGCCCGAAGGCCCTGCCAGAAAGCCTAGCACGGTGCTAGCTTGCTGAGCAGTAGGGCGCGGGGCCTACCCTCGCTCTCAAACGCCCAGGAAGTTTCGGCCAAAGCAAGATAATCATACAAGTAACTATTCTGAAAGGGTCCACTGTCCTCAGGACCAGGGATAATAGGATCAAGAATTCGGAATAATGACTAAGGTTTGGAATCTCTAGGTCTCTGAATCTTAGTTTTAAATACTGGTTTTGCCATCTATGACACTCTTTCCCCAAAGATCACTGCTTTTACTGGCTGCCCAGTCCCTGCCTTATTCTACCATGTCACCTCTTCCCCCACAGAATGCTGGTTTAAACTGTAACATTTTCTAGCAAACTAGTTGAGAAGGAAGCATTAGAAGGTTTTGTGTACACAAATTTAAAAATAACTCTCCCCATTAAACACCTCACAGAATCAAGATACTATTACTGCTGAGGCTGATTTTTCACCTTCGTGCCCCTCTTCCATACCTGCCGGACAGGAGGATGACCTACTGTCCTTCATTCAGGTCCCGCCATCCCCCAGGCACCGCACGAGGCAATTTACATTCAATATTGTGTGAACAGTGTGTCCCTCAGAAGTCTGCCATGTAGATGGATACATCCATCCGAAGAGAAGAAATGGTGTTCAAAGAAACAACGTTCTGGGTTACCACAGAGTTTGAAATATATGTGTGTGTGTGCTGTACACATGTACACAAACCCCGCCCGTGAGGGGTGAGGCTATCAGTCACTCTTCAGGGTCAGCTGGCGGCAGCTCCAGCAGGTGGGGGCCAGACTCTCCTCCAGGACCCTGCACCAAGCGCTGTCACGTGTGAGGAGGGCAGCGAGGGTCAGCTGACCCATTATCAAGGACTTAGTTATGTCGGTCGGAGGGCTGCACACTACATACCCTTAGAGTTAAAGGGGAACCCTCGGGAGGGTTCATTTAGTGAAATTTTAGCCTCTTCCTGTCCTATACCCCTAAAGGGAGGAGAGAGACTAAGAAAAAGTGAAGAATGAAGACAAAGGCAGAAGAAGATATATGGGGCGTGTTGCTGAAAGGGAGCATGCCCCCAGACATCACATGGCCTTGGGTTCCCTTGAGACTCATTTCACCTCTATGATTATGAACAGCCCTGGGTTCTCTGCTCACGGGGACTCTTGAGAACATTTTCCACAAGAGAAAACACACACACACACATGCATGGACAAAACAGATACTGCTGGCCCAAAGCTGGCTGGCTGTTCCAAAAGAACTTGTGGCAGGCCCATCTTCCAGAGCACTCAAGTCCTCCTCTCCTTTCGGGCAGAGCGCATGCCCTGCTCCTCCTTATGTTCTCAGCACTGAGCACAACGCCTTGTACACAGTGGGCGCCGGTAAATATTGTCTGCCACACGACCGGTACTTCAGTAAACACTGTTAACTTTCTGGGTCACATCTTTCATTTTTTTCTATTCTACATGAAATTCAATATTAAATGGGAATGGAGCTTTCAAGGCTACCCTAAGCTCCACATAAATCTCTTTTACAAAAGAGCTAGGCACTAAAGCCTCAGGAGAGCGCTGGCCAGAGGCCCATTCCCGGGGAACTGACAGTTAGCTGCCCCCACGGCCTCCCTAACTTTCATCATGCTCTCGAAGTTCACCACCTCTTCTGTGTAAAAGTTTGGCTCAAACTCTTCCCTTTGTCTGCTGTTCCAACATTTTAAGTATAAGCAGTGGAATCCTAGGGCTTAGCATTGATTGAAAGAGTTTATCTATATATAGCCTCACACTGTATTTTAGCATCTTCAAAACTTCTATCATATTCTCTTCTAACTTTTCTTTTTGAGAGCACAATCCCTCTTTTCATGTTTTGCTACAGCATTTCCCCTTTTCATTCTTGTGACTCAATGCTCTCAGGCCTTTTAAGTTAACCTCCTAGACCTTTCCATCTGGGCTCACCTTCCCGGACCTTAAAGATTCACGCTGCTCTCCCTTAGAACTCCTGCATCTCCTTGATACATTTTCAATAACGTGTCCTAATATTGAGCACAGTGGCCTACATAAGAGTGAAAAGCACTTAGTGACAAAAAGTGGTGAATTACCTGCTCCTTAACACTTGGGGTCTGTTGTCTTCATTTGTAATCCTTAGCATGGGAGTGGCGGGGGGTGTGACCACTAACATGTCAGAGGCCTTGCTCCTTATGCCCCTCACTCTCCCTTTTATGTCTCTCCACATGTCCAGGATGCTGTTTCCAGTAAACTATAAGAGTTTGGGAAGCATTTTATTCTTTACCTTAAATAAAAAGAAGGCCACAAAAGAGCAGCATTTCATGGACTCAGCTGGTAAGAACTATGGACACCATAGACAACCCTGCGGATGATCATGAAGAGCCCGTGGTCCCCACATAGCTTAGCCTGTGAACTTGCCCTGCGCAGGGCTAGCATACCCCAAAGTGTCTTCAAATGATCAGATTCTCGATCATTTAAAGAGTGCAATCTTTTAATTCATTTCTCAAATTCTAATTTATGACCCTCTAATAGAAACAGAGAAATTACATTCCTTTATTCTCCAAACTGATTACTGTCCAGAATATATGTCTCCAACTTGGTCTCTCCAATTTGAATTAAGGCCAGAATGTGGATACTGGATTAGAGACATCTTTTTCGGTCATTTACATAGAAAGTGAAAAAATATTGATCTTAATACCAATTCCTGGGATGTTTCAATTGCCATCCCCATTCTCCAGGACCCATTAGTTTTTATCATTATAACCTGCCCATTCACCTAACTAGCTCCCTTTTCCATTTATAGCAAAACCTGCTTTTTTTTTTGCTTGCTACCTAGGTGTCTATGTGACTCAGCAGAAATCCAAGTACATCATAATCCATCATTCCACATAGGCCTTTTTTCTGTGATCCTTTCTCCATCACATATGCTCACCAAAGCGGATTTGAAAATATTCTTAGATATTTGAAAAACCGGATTCTTTAATACATTTAATTAGTCTAGTTCACTGCAAATTTCTCTAGTGTGATACCTGCAGTGTCACTGAGATACCTGATGTCTGGTTTTCCACTGAATTTCACAGTGTGGGTCAGAACATTTGTGATTCTCCTGACCAACTGTCTTGAAAGCCAACGTACTATCACCCACCATTTCTGTTATTAGAGCATATAAACCTATGCCAATCTGTGGCTAAATCATGTTATTTTAGTTTAGTTCCTACTTTTTCCCATGAGGCTAATTCTCTTTTCATCCCTTCTTTGCTTCCAGTGGTTTTGAAGATTATAATGACTGCCCTGCATTTATTCATGAAGGTCCACCCGAACACACCTATGTCCAACTGCAGGAAGAGGTGTTCTAGTAAGAGGTCTGGACTAGCCAACATTAGCAGACACAGCATGAGAATGGGTGGTCTGAGGACCAAAGAAATTTGGACAGGAAACAAAGAATCTGAGACCTCAAGGCTAACTCTTGTTAACATCTAGGGCCAGGTGTCCAAGGATGAAAATTCATTCTTTTAAGAATCTATGAACACGTGATAAGAAAAATGGTACTAACTGTACTAACAACAGTATTGTGCATTTTATTATGGTTGGAATTCTAACAGATAAGAAACTTCTTTAAAAGGTATGTGATAATTTTATTTATATTTTTAAATAACACTTCTAACATATAACTTAGCTATGGTTCATTTTAAATTTTAATTAGAAGCAAAGCTTGAAGAAGGAAGAAAGTGAACCTTGCAACCCAATGGCCTGATTTTCTTGGGCCTGTGGGGTAGAAGCGAGGAAGGGAGAGCAGGCCGTGCGAAGCCAATTCCCAGGCGAAGCCTGTGTGTCTCGGAGTGACTAACCGAGTCACTGGGTAGAAGCCTGGACTTCTCATTTCCAAAGGCTGGTTTCATAATGACCCACAGGATGGCAACTCAGAGTGCTACCATTGTGTAACGTGGAGCAATCTCGTTGGGTACTAATAAAAAGGAGACGAAGACTTCCAAGCAGGCAAGCTATAAATGCCCCAGTGGGAAAGGCACATGGCGAGATCCCCTAGAACTTGGCTCTTGCAGTCAACCTGTAATATGTGTTGGAGGAATTCCAACAGACATAAGCCATGAAGCCCTGAGTTTCTTTTTCATGTCAAATTTCTAGCAAGAAATTTTGTCCAGAGCCTGTTTTCTTTATTCTTTTGCTACTTTAATTCCAGAAATGCAAATCTAATGGGGATAAGATGTCTGGGGACCAGCTGATACCCTTGAGACAGAAGGAAGCAAAATGGTTAGAAGCAGCCTTAAGTAATTAATTTCTTTTTGTCTTCGATTTTGGCTCTCTTGGTGTGTCCTCTACATCTCTCCCCTTCTCTTTCTTCCTCTTCTTCTCTCTAAATATGTAGGAATCAAAATGTGCCCAGGAGAGGCATTATTTGCCAGGGTAGAAGCTGTCTTTGACATAAGCCACAGAAATTCAGTTCTGTGCTAGACACACTGTCCAGTCTCTCGGCACGAGGCTGCGGAGTATTTAAAGAGATTCTTTCTCACTCTAACTTAAAAGAGTTATTTAACATTTCTCTCATTTATCTCAATCAGTTCTATGGGTGCAGTATGTGTAAGTCAAAATAATTAAAACCTCTCTTTTGAAAGAAAAGGGAATTGTTAAATTTTTAAAATATAACTATATAATATAGTGAATGACTCCATCTCTCCCAAGGATGTGATAAGGATCCCTGCCTGCATGAATATAAAGATTCCAACCTTGTTTTATGTTTATCCCGTGGGACTGACTGTGGTCAGCCGACAAAGAAAGGGTGTCAAAATAAGTTATGCAGTGATTTCTGTTCGCACAAAATTAATTCAGGATGAAAGCATCCTTCTTGTAGGCCAGTGAAGCAGCACCACCAAAACTGGGACTGTCCCAGAAAATCTAGGGCAGCAACGGTAGTTTTCAAGAAATTCAGGGCAGAAATTCTATCCTCTGCTTGTGTGCATTAGAATGTAAAATTGGCTCATCCTCCTGCATTGTGAATCTTCCTCAATTACTGATTTCAAGATGACTTAAAAAAAAAGCTGGTTCCAAGTCCATTTCTATTACTTAAGGAAAGTTTCTGATAGATTTTTTTTTTAAGAAAGAAAGGCAAAGCATCCAACATGAAAACGAACCTCTCCACTCCCAACTGCACCCCACTACAGTTCTGTTAATGAAAAGCATGAAAGTGTTCTTTACAAAACTTTCACATTTTAAAGAAGAATAAAGTGTATAAGATTATCAACTCCCTTTAGACCAGCAGCATTCACACTGTTTTCTCACTGAATATGTCAAACAACTCTGAAGTAGGTATTATTGCTATTATAAGGATAAAAATATTGAGGCACATTCTCTGAGCTAGCTTGTGATAATAAATTTATAAGTCTCTGACTCTCCAGGGCCTGCTCTCATCTACCAAAGCACAGAAGAATCTTCTGGACTCAAGGCTGTCCTCCTCCCAAATTCTGAAACAAGTACAATTAGGCTTTGGTGCCTTCTCTTCTTTGCCTCTCCCTGTTGATTCCTGGCCACCTCGTCTCATTCTCCAGGAACCGTTCCACAGTATGGAAATGGGAAGAGATTAGAACAAACTTAGATGTTTTTAATGAATTCTTGAAGACTGACGTAAAGGCTTTATGATGGAAAGAAGCGACTCACGTTCTGTCACAGGCTAAGCTCAGTGGAGGTGGAGAGAAGGGTCAAATTATGGAAGGCAAGCCCTTGTCCAGGCCGGTCCCCCTAACCAACCAACCAGAACGCGAAATGGTAACAGCATCAGAACCACCACAAAAGCTGCTTTTTTGAAATTTAAAGTTAATGACCCTTCCCAGAGGAGCCTGGAATTTAATCTTTGTTCCACCCAGAAAGCTCTGGGCGTGAAGCACTGGAAGCTCCACAGTTGCGCCATGACCTCTGAACACAATTCAAGAAAAAAGGAAGTTTTGTGTTTCAAGCCTGTGGTACATAGTGAGAGTCACACAAGCCACTTCCCACTTCTGGTCCTCCTCTGGCTGAGGAGGCGCCAAGGAGAGGGGAAAACGGGATCAAGGAGGCAACAGATTAGGATGGAGCGTCCATTTCCCCATCCATCTCAAATGCCAAATGATTCTATTCTAATCCCCTAGCACAGACCCCGCAGTGTTCCTTTCTGTAGAACCCAGTGAGCAATGTCTAGCCGGCTGACCTTAGACAACGGTAACTAGCATTCCACAGGGTAAGCTTTTTCAGGGTGCTATGATCCTGGGTTATAACTTGATTAAAACTAAAATATCAAAAGAGTGATGATCTAAATCACAGAATTCCTCTACCATCTGGAGGTTCTGAGCTCAGTCTCACTGAACACAACCTAGACCTGCCACCTCTTCCACTGTCCCTCATTCACGATCTCCAACTCCTTGATCCTTGTTTCTTCTCCAGAGCATGAGCCACCTTCTGTCTTTACCAGCTTCCCTACTGTAGACGTTAGAGAACATTCTACTGCATTTGGTACCCTCCCTAACCTTCTACCACATCTGTCTTTGCATCTCCCACTCAGGCTCCTGATGTCTGTTCTCTGCTTGCCCACTGATGGACAGTCACAGAGCCACAACCATCAGGCCGACCCTACACTGACACAACCTAAGTATAAGGGGGCCCATCCTGCTCTCCAATAATCTTGCAATTCTTTCCCCTATTGGGTTTTCCAAAGCTGTCGTTTTAAACCTTTTCCATTCTCCTTAGCTCTTCAATGCCACCTGACCTCAGAAATGCACTATCTACTGAGAAGTCTGAAGGCATCTGTATCGAGTGTCTGTTTCCCCGCTTCAGACTGAAACTTGCTCTGTGTCACTTCCCCTAACTGCCTGCTGTCCCAAACGGAGACTCTTTCTGCCCTGTCACATGTGCTCTTCAGCCACCCCTCCTTGCTCTTTAAGGACCCTGATTCCTATTATCCTTCCACTTTCACTATTGCCTTTAACTCTACCGTCTTACATTTTGTGTAAGAAACAGGCTATACCTAAGCTCTCTTTCTTTCACGATCAGACTGCTGGAGGGTAGTCTCCACCCACGAGGCCTGTGTTTAAACCTAGCAATCCTCTCCCAACTCTGACCTTCACTGTTCTGAAACACTCTCACGCCCTCCCAAACACCAATCCAAAGGCTCTTCTTGGCCTGCGTTCTTCTTGACTCTTCTGTGGCACCTAGACTCAATATAATGAAAATGGAACAAAAGAAAAAACAAAACAAAACAAAACTGAATGGCATATTCATGTCCTGCCCTGTTCCTACCATCACTGGCTGCTTTCCCATTTCCCCCAGTTAAGCCAAAACCTCTTGGTCATCACTGCCCTAATTTAGCTACGAAGTCTCCCTCCTTCCACCACGGTCATGTCTGTACCGCTCAGCTCCTCCCTCTTTGCTGCCATGGCAGACGGCGTGGCGTCCCTGTGTAACTCCGGGTACGTCAGACAGCACACTGTACCAGTCTCCCAGCCTCCTTCCCCCTCTGCAGACCCTTAATCATCTAGTAGATAAAATTCAAATAGTTCAGCCTGAGAATTAAGGCCCTCTAAGAACTGGACTGCGCCTATCTTTCCAGACATTGTAACCTTTCCCTCTTCCATTTTATCTAACAGACTTCACAGCTCCCAGCATTCAGAGCTCCCAGAAGTCACCTGCATTTTCTTACCTCCATGTGTCAGTCAAGACAGTCCATCCACATGTAATGTTTAACATTGGTTTCACTTATTGAAATCCTATTTTTTTTAAAGAGTTGGTAGAGATGCCATCTTTTCCTATCTTGCTAGCTACAAGTTATTTATTCCTCCCCTGAACTTCCATAGTCCATAGATGCTCATCTCTTTCTTCCTCTTATTTCTGTGTACTGGCCTCATTGTCCCTACTAGACTTCAAGTTCTTGAGAACAGTGGCGATGAGAATAATTGTAACAATAACCACCACAAGCTCCCACCACATTCCAGCTCTGTGAAAGCATACTGCTCCATTTCAGCAACCCTATGAGGACTGTCTCCACTTTCAGATGTGATTAAACACTGTGCCCAAGGCCATCATCACCCAGGAGCGGTAGGGCCAGGAAATGAAGTCGGCCTGTCTGACTTCAAAAGCCATGCTCTTAACTACTGTGTGGTATTTCTCATCACCCATGTACTCGACTGATCACGGAATAAACCCTCCTCTCCATAAGGTCTAGTGGTTGACTTAGACAGGTTCCCCGACTTGCTGAGCCTGCATCGTTAACACATACTTTTATAGGGAGAAAAAACAGATCATTTAGGCTCTAACTCTTAAAGGATGATTTAAAAAAATGAAACAAAGTTTTTATGCCTCAAGACTAAACAGATCATCAGGTACAAAGTGAGAGAAAAATCTGATTGCCTGGATTTGGTAACACCTTGACCTGGTCTCCATCCCTAGAATTACTGACATCAGTAAGGCAATGAATCAAGGCCCCTCCAAAAGCCGTACCTACATCATTCACACGGCACTTGGAGAGCGTCTTCACAAGTCTGATCTCTGAGGCTCTGATTTGGCGGTGGGAAAACATGGTGACTGTGCTCTGCCAGTAGAGTCAGCACCAACATAAATGTGGGGTCCTATGCGGCACATGAATAGGCAAATGACACAGGACACGCATAGGTATGGGTGTAGAGAACAACAGTGATGTTGCTCTCTGAACATAAGCGGCTAAGGGCGCTAATCCTTCGAGAGGAATGTCATTATGCAGCTCAAATCCCATCACAACAAACGCCGTTCCAACAGAGATGTCTGTATGACAAAAACCCTTTCAGGCTTTGGCTGACAGCCCATGTACTTCAAGCAGTATTTGATGTGAGACTTGGAGTTCACAGTAATGGGAATTGACCTATATTTCCAAAGGTGAGATCTGAATGATTTCATCTGTAACTTCTATCCCATGATACCGTGAATTGGAGGGATGTACAGTCTAAACCCATGAGTATAAAAACCTAAACACAAAGACAGAAACAAATCAACCCTGTTCTTCTAAAAAGACAAACTTCCTTCTTTTTGTTTGGGGAACGCTTAGATACAGGAGAAGGCTGGCTTGTGGCCTCGTCTCAGGCAGAGGGAAGGCCATGGGTGCAGCACAGGAAGACAGACGGACTGTGCTCCAATTTCTTTACCACTCTGCCTCTCCCTAGCTGGGTGAACTGGGCTACACTTCTTAAATTGTTCTGAGCCTCATCTGCAAAGTGTGACTAATACTACCTACTTTCAGGATTTCAGTAAGAACTAAAAAGACAACATATGTAAAACTCCTAACATAGGACTTGGTACAGAGCACGGGCTCCGAAAGCCTGCATCAGGCTTCCCTTTCCCTCCAAGACTGGGGGTTTATGCAAACTATTTTAATGAAGTTAGTTACAAAACCCAGTGAGTTAACAAAATGTGTAGTCTCAGATATACTCTGATGAAGAGGCTGCTCGGAGGAATTCCAGGAAAAACAGAGAAGATGATAGATAGAAGAACTAGGCCACGCACAAGTACTCAGGTGACGGAGAGAAAGGTCCTTTTGGCTAAAGACCGACATGTGGAATCCAGAGACAGAACACAAGTAACCAGGCATTGTAACAATAAATGAGCTTTGACCAGAGGTCATTATATCAGAGGTCATTTTGGAACGTGCTGAATAAACTGAAATTTGGGGGCACGTTCTCCTGGTCCAGATGCACTGTGGTGGCTGTTCTGGAGCACCAGTTCACTGCCTCTGGCCCAGTTTCCTGTGGGTGTAGGTCTACATGGCGGGAGGGCCCTCACTTACCAAGTTCCGTCCGGGGCAGTCTTCCCTCAGTAGGACACTGGAGAAGTCTAGTATTAAAAAACAAATTCTGGTCGTGTCCATTTGGGAAACATGTAGGAAAACAGGATAGGAATACAACTCACAAAGGTTCTTTTAACATTGCCCTAATTTTTGATGTTTTTGATCCTCCTGTTTTAGCGATCTAATTTCCTATTTTTCAAGTCAGGGGCAACTAAGTTTGTGGTGACAAAATTTTATAGCTGTCCTTTTGAAAACACTCTTGGTGTTATAGGATTACATTCTGAGATAGAAAATGAGAGCCTTATGAACATAATCTAAAGGTGTGTCCATCTACCTTTATAAAATAAGTATTAGGCTTTTAAATTTTTTCAGAGGCTCTAAAAAGCCCCATCAGACCCCTGCAACTAGTATAGGGAGCAGGAGACGGCCCATTTCTCAGAGTCACAGAACATCAGTGTCGTAACGATGACTGAGTCCTATCCCTTCTCCTCGACAGGAAGAAAGAGGCTCGGAGAACAGTGTGTGCTGATGTGCACGTGCTCAACAATGAGCTTGAAGGAGCTCTTATGAGAGGCTGCACAGAAATAAAATAACAGGCCAAAGAGATATTTGAAGATATAGAGAAAAAGGAAATGTAGACTCACAGAAAGACCAAGAGACCAAGAACAGAGAAAGAACAAAATTACTAAAAGCAAGGTTAAAATACCAACAGGGACCAACCAAGTGGCAGCAGAGGAAATATTTAAAACTCAGGCTGCACAGAGCTTGCAAAGGTGACTCCAACACAAAGGAGCCTCGGAGTGGTACAGAGGTTTCTGACTTGTCTCTATTTTAATAACTGGGCTCCCACCCCCCAGCATCACCCTCATCTTAAAATGGAGGCAGTTAAAAACCACCAGATTGGTACATGTGAATCTTACCGCTGGTAAGGGCGTAAACCACAAGCATTTTGAAGGTGTGCTAACTACTTCAGGCCACTAGGGTGTTACTTCCTGCCGCCAAACGCATCTAAGGATGCCCATCTGGAACCTAAGAATTGATGTCTCTCCTAAAAGTGTACCCTTTATTCCTCCGGCCAGTGGTATCACACTAACTGTTTATAGGGCATTTCAGGATCCCCACAGGCTATGGAAAAGTGAAATGCAATTGTAATTACAGGAGCAATAATGGGGAGGTAGGGGTAGAAAGAGTTGCTCCTGAAATGCAAGGCTGAGAAACACTGTTCCTTTGAGAGGCAGCCACTCCACGGAAGAAGAGGAGCCTGGGCTGCCTAGAAAGTGACCTCCAAGAGCAATCACGCGCCTGGACAGAGGCCGGCCGCGCCCCCTCCCTCCGCTCCTCCTTTCCTGCATCCCAGGCCAGCTGGATCCACCTGCCCGGGAGGCGGGAGGGGGGTGCGGGTGCGGGGAGGAGCCGGGCTGGCCATGGGGCGCAGGGGCACCAGGCGGATCCCACTCGCAGGTCTCCCTCCCGCAATGCCCACGACGCCCAGGCAGGCCCACAACCCCCAGCTCCCCCCAACCGCGCACACCCCGCTGGCTGTACCTTTACTCTGGGGAGGGTTCTGACTCCGGTCCCGGAGGACGTTGATCTGGTAGACGGCTCCGTAAGGCTCAAAAAGTTCTTTCAGCTCCTTTTCCGACCAAGACCGGGGGATCTGCCCGACAAACATCTTAATGGCATCTGGGTCTGGTTGGTCTGAGTGATCCAAAGCGCCGTTCATCTTGTTGGCTGTGCCGTTACTGTCAAAAAGGGAACCGGGAGCCAGAGTTAGGGCTGCACGGTCAGGGACAGGAAGAAAGAAATAGGGGGGTGGGGGCAGGCTGAGGCGGAAGGAGGAAGAAGAGGAGCTCGGGGCAAAGTGCCTAATGAGTCGTAGAAATTTGATGAACTAAAACAAAGCACAGGCACCATTAGGTTGCTCCTCGGCGGCGGCGGCGGCAGCGGGCTCTCACTGCAAGCTGCTGCCGTTCAGCACCTCGCCTGAGCCCCGGGCAGCGCCCCGCCGGCTGTCACCCAGGGCGTGGACATCATGAAACCCGGCTCGGGAGGCAGCTGCAAGTTAAGTGCAGGTCTCCTTCTGCAAGGCTGCCATCAACGCATCCGCAGCCTTATCAGCCTCACACTGGCTCTCGTGTGGAAAGAAAGGCAGGGCTGGATTTCTGCTGGATTTTCCCCGTTCTCCTCTCCTTTTTGGAGATTTTTGGGAGGAGAAGAGAGGTGATAATGATAAAGTCACATGAAAAGAAAATGAAACACTTGGCAGTCCATCAGATGACTAATGCAAGATGCTGATGATGAATTTGCAGAGTGCGCGAGGCGTCCATGTGTGCATCAAATTAGTACGTTGTTGCTGCTCAGAATGGAAAGTGCTCCAGCAATGCGGCTGGGTGCAGCCGATTGGCTGCTTATGCTGGAGAAAAGGGCCAGGGCGGGGAGGGGGCTCCCGTTTAAAAAGCACATTGTTTATGGGACCCATGCACAAAGGGTTTAATTCAGAGAAGCAAAGGCGATCTCAGAATTGCCTGCTTTGTGCCGGGAAAAAAAAAAAAGCAACCCCAGAAAGTTGAGTTCCCGCTAAAGGACACTGAATATTTCAAATCTTTCACACTCCATAAAGCTCTCTGTATGTCTGACTTCCAGATGTTGCACTTGAGTTCTAAACAATCACACGTTTGGAAGAGAAAAGAGGAAAGTCTGCCTTTTCTTCTCCTAGCTTCAGTAAATATTTGGGGATGATACAAAGAGCATGAACATAATCCTTGACATGTCAATCTTCCTTAAGCTTTCCAAAACCCCCATTTGGAAGAGAGAAGGCTTGTGGAGAGCCTGCAATTCCAGTCATCATCATGAAATATGATGATGATGTTGTTCATTCTTTTTACTTGGATTATCCCCCCCATCTGACCTTCAGGTAAATAACAGAGCAAAACCACATGCCCTCTTTGTCTTCCACCCTCTGAATGCCCCCTAAACCCACCTACTCTGCCAAGCGACAGGCTGAATGTCCTGAGCGGCATTCATCGGCAGTACCGTGCTCTTGGTTTAGCTTCTCAGCCTGTGAAAATAAAATGCACTTAGACAAGTGCAACCCTGGCAGACAAAGTATCTACAGAGCCATGGCCATGACCATCCTCCAGCCCCCAGCTCAAGAGGCAGAGAAGTCAAAAAGGGCCCCATGTACACGAAAACTTCACTGCAAGTGGCAGATGTCATTTCACTCTAGTCTTGGGGTAGTAATGAGAAGCTATTCAAAACGATGGCAAATACTCTTCACTAGGACTCTTATTTTTTACTTTTGATCTCCCTACTTTACCGTTTTATTTATTTTTTTAATCCTGGAGATACACAAACTGTCTAACTTGAAGTACTTTCTGAGCTTTCTCTAATCAACCTTATTGTTACATAAAATGTTCTGCTAAATAAAATATTGAGCACAAAATCTTCTTGCAACAATTTGGGTGTAATGTAATGCTTGTTTATATTAGAGATCAATGGTTATTGTGCACCTTTACTTCTTTTCAAATCGCCCTTTGAGAATTCAATAAACACTTGAACCCCCTGGAGCTAACTTAGGTGGGGTGGAGGTGACAGAGCCCTAGAGGGAGCAGAATGCAGTGTTCACGGCTCGGCTCGTTGAGAGCTTAGAGTGGGGCAAGACTTATTTCTGGGACAGGAAGGACTTGTGGTTAGTGCTGTTGACAATCAGCTAGAATGAAAAGAGGAAGGCACCGCCACTTGTCTCAGCTAACAGAGAACGGAAGTTCAGAATTTGGGGCTGTTCCCTCTTGTTTGTACAGAGCAGTCAGTACAGCGGAGGGGCTAGATGAGAGTACACAGTACTAATGTCTGAAGCTAGAATTCTAGAGCAAGCATTCCTTAATGTCTCTCCAAATGAGGGGCCATTTTTACTTGCTCAAAAAAATACACTCACCGACGCACATAAAGGAGTGGAAACTGAGAAGAAGACATCCCTCACACCTTTGGCCTTTGTATGTTGGTGAACCCATAGTTATAATCCCTCTCCATCAGCCATACTTCAGAAACAGCTGGAGCCCTCTCACCATCCTGAGGCAGGGGAGTGTGGGAGCTCAGGGCGTGAGCTTTGAGTCCTGGCACCCCACCTAACTGTGCCACTTGGGCCTCAGATTCTTCATCTGTCAAATGGGAACAGAGGCTCAATCTCCTACAGTCACATGCTTTAGCACAGGACATGGCCCAGAGTGAATTAGTCTAGTTAAGTGTTAGCTATTTTTACATTTAATCTCTTTGCAGTTGTGATGCACTTGAAATGAGTGGCCATCACACGTCTCCTTTTCAATCCAACTTTTCTCATAGTATAGACACAAACACAACTCATATCCTAACTAATAATAATAATATGTATCTTTTAATGAGCACTTATAAGCCAGATGTTGTGCTAGGTGCTTTACATACATTACTTCTAATCTTTGTAACAATCCTAGAGAAAGTATTATTTTCCAGATGCAAGCATGTGAGAAATAAGTTCCTTTCCTAAAATTACCAGCTTACAAATTATGGAAGTAGAATTCAAACCTAGGTCCAATCGGCTCCGAAGGACAAAATATTTCTAATCCATCGTGTGGCCAAATACTGCATCAAGTCTACCTTGGACTGAGAGTGTAAAGCTCATGGCAAATCTATGAGGAGACAAGGCCAAGAACAAGACCTACTGGGTCCCTGGAATCCCAATGCCGACTAAAAGGTACCAGTGCAAGAAACTCACACATCTGTCCTCTTTCTGTCCGTGGGAAGCGCTGAACTTAAGAGTTTGTTAAGACTACCTTACAGTCCACATTTTCTCAATAATTACGGAAGCGTCTCCATCTCCACAGACTCCCTTCCTTTCCACTCCCATAGAGTCACTAAAATGAGTGCCTCTCACCCACATCCCTTCCTAACTACTGGCATTTTGCAAACAATCATCCCAAAGATTTACATCAAATTTGCATAATAATCCCTTCCTGAAGTAAATCGAAGGGCATCTAGTGGTTATACAAATCAACAACAACAACAGCACTCTTGGGAAAGGAGAGCTTCTGCGCTGGGCAAGTGGCCCCACTGCACCCATGACCCACCTGTTGCGAGTCCCTTGCCCTGATGGTACTGCAGCTGCCTGGTTACCTCCGTTCTAATGCACACGAGCTCCTCCTGCTTTGACTCGCAACGTTCTGCCTGGCGGAGGTTCCTTTCTTGCAGAGACTTACTGGACTTTTGTCTTCATGGGGCTGTCAGCACTGACACTTCCAAATAAACCAGAGATTGTGTGTCCAACAGTTATGACCTTTGGGGGTACTTACCAGAGGCCACAGAGGCCAATGTGCTCTTCAGAGGAGTACTCGATTATGGGAACAGATACCCTAAATCTGAGTAAGACTCTCAGTAAGATGTATTTACTAGAATCTGGTATCAGGCTTAGAAAATTAGACTAGCTCACTTCTCTGCACTTTCCAGACGTCCTAAGCACCCACTGCAGTGCAGGAATTAATTCACCAACACTGTTTATTGAGGGCCTACTCTTTTCTAAAAACTTTTTGCCAGGTGTTTGACATCCAATATCATGGTAAGTCCAGGAAGCTGAAATCATTATCCCCATTTTGGAACTAAGTGACTTTTCCTATGTCACACCCCTAAGAAGAGGTGCCTACAGAACGTGGGCACAGGAAGATATAAAGTCCAACTGTCACTGCTTAATATTCTGTGGGCTCCTGTAGGGTGATGTTTCCTGTGGACTCAGTGGCCACTTGCAGGCCCTGGACCGGAGCACATCTCTGCTGGCACCAATCCGACAAACCACAAGATCCCGAGTGCCAATTCTGCTTTCGCTCCTGGCAAGGAGCCAGCTCTAAGGCTCCTCCCGGACAGATGCCATATGGAAGCAGACCAGCGGGCATTGGTGGTATCAGTCTCAGAGCCAAGTGGGAAATACAATGGCGTTTGGGGAAAAAATGAGAGTGCTGACATTTTTGCTTTCAGCGCAGGCACTGACCTACTTCCCTACTCCACTTTGGAGCGAGGAGAAGCAGGTCAACAGAAGATATGCAAAATCCTCGGAGGTTCCTCTAAGCAGTAAAATACTAAAATTATAATAATTGATTGAAATGCATCATCATTATTGCCATTATTAATTCCAGGACAACAAGCTTTTATAAGGCCCAGAGAATTGCAAGCTTTCTTTTGGAGAATGGAAACAAAAGAATTGATATTTTTCTTCTTTCCTTTGTTCCTTAGACAGCAACCTTTGCGTTTTATCTCCTTTATTTACATAAAAGGAAGAACAACAAACTCACAAAAGGGGTATGAGAAATGCCAAGTGGTTGTAAATAATTATATTAATGCTGAGAAAAAGACATAAAATTCCACCTTCAGAAGATATACAAACCCAAACCAACACAAAAAGATGGCTTGTCCTGGAAAAATTCTGTATAAAAATAGCTAATCTCCCTGGTACTTAATAATCTTATTATCCCCATACATTTTACCCTTTTTCCTTTTGCTCTGTGGAACATCCTGCATCAGTCCTGTCCAAATCCACAACAATGGAAATACTGCACAATCTCTTCAGCCCAATATGGTGGCCACTAGTTACGTGTGGTTACTAAAGACGGGAAATGTGGCCAGTCCAACCGAGAAACTGAACTTTTTATTTCATTTCACTTTAAATTTAAATAGCTCTAAATGCAAATATACCTTTAGAAAGAAATTGGTTAGGGTTGAGATTCACTAAACCATTATTTCATTGGGAGGTTCTTTTGGGAAAGCAGGACTAAGGAGCCAGGAAAATGGTATGGGGGCCCCAGGTGCACGGCAGCATGGCAGTGGGGCCGTGGGGGCTGGTGGGCCTGGGTTCCAGCTGTGGCTCCGCACTGAATTAACTGTGGGATCCCCGGCAAGTCTCGTAACTACCCTGTACCTCAGTTTCCTCACCCGTAAAACAACAAGCAAAATAGTTTCCATGTGGCTCTTAAATTCTGTAATTCTACAGTTATGGTGTGGACTCAGATAATGATATATAGAAAAGATAATTTATATAACATGACCAGCTGCCTGCAACCTTGGAGCAATTCCCTGTCTGTGTCCAATTTAGTCCCCGGGCCTCACAAGTGACTACGCATAGGCCAGCAAGCTGACGAGGTGTCACCTACGCTGTGAGAGCAGCCTGCAGGCTCAGACAGCCGCTGAGAGGCTGGTGGCCTGGGGTTGCTGCCAGAGCATCATTTCTCTCAATTTGTGCTAATTCTTCCTGATATCCCAACTGCAATTCCACCATTTCGGTCAGCCAACAGGCCACTCTTCCAAAGGGCCCAGGAACTGTTTTTTAATATCACTTGTACTTAAATAATAGCACACAAAGAAACAGGCTTTGTTTGGTGTTCACCGGAAAATATCTAAGACTGACCTGAACGAGGGAAAGGCAGAAAGAACCTGGTGATGGGCCTGGCGCCTTCCGGTGGGCAACAGAATGGGCAGGAGATCCAGCATTATGAACCATTCTCTTACTTAGTCCACGCTGTTGTTATTATTTAAGAACAGAATTCTCTCCTCGACTGACTGGCTGAGGGTGTGGCACCTGGCACAGCATCAGTTCTTTCCCACACTACGGACAATACACCAGAGACTTGGATAAGGCCCTGACCAGGAGCCTCCGCCCTCTGCTCTAAACTCACCGCAGACTCTCATTCAGGAAAAGGAACTAGCTGTCATCCAAGCTCACGCTCTGGGAATTGCGTCTCCCTTTGGAAATGCCCCGTTTCAGTGTCACCGCGAAGAGAGCCCCCACCTTCGGTGAGGCCTTTCAATGGAGCACTTTTGTTGTCAGCTGACGCGGCGACATGTTGACTGCAGTGGGACCCTGGGTTGCTGAGTGATTCTTGTAAATTCAACGAAACTCTCTGGATGTGTTTTCTCCCCTGTAAGGTGATCGAACCAATGACATCCCTATATTTACCTGGAAGGCACTGTTACCATTTATCAAGTGTGGCCAAGGCACTGTGAGTCATGGCCACACCAAAGCAGAACGGGGCCTCAAGTCTCTGAGCTGGGTCATCTGCAGACCTGCCGAATCCACAGATGATTCACTGGATCAAATGCGGCCCTAAGTCGGCGGTTTTCCAACCTTTCTCACCTTGTGGCACAGGTAAGTTAATTGCTAAAATTCTGTGGCACACCAAAAAACAGATTTTTTGTTGATCTCACAAAAAAAAATTAGATATAATTCTGATTCATTCACAATGGACAGCTATTGCTGTGTTGGCTGTTGTCACTTTTTTATTTGACAGCCTAAGGGAAAAGAGGTCAGTGCCCCTGACTAAACGGTCAGGTACTGCATGTTTTGTTGAAAATCACTGCCCTATCTATCTGCAGGAAGCAAAGTCTTTCTCCAAATGCTCCAATTATAAATAAATCAGTTTGTGCTCCTCTGAAGAAAAGGTTCATGTTTCCTGTAAGTTCACTTACATGCAATATGCTCATCCCTATGCTTTGCCAAATTTTTTTAAAAAGATTTTATTTCATTTTAGTGAAGGGGAAGGGAGGGAGAAAGAGAGAGAAAAACATCTAGCGATAGAAACACTGATCAGTTGCCTCTTGCACGCCCCCAACAGGGGACCCGCCTTGCAACCCAGGCTTGTGCCCTGACCAGAAACTGAACCAGAGACGTCTCAGTTTGCAGGCTGGTGCTCAGTCCACTTAGCCACACTCGCCAGGGCTGCTTTGCCAAAATTTGATTAAAATTTTATTAAGAATGTACAGGACATCGGTTTCATTCATAGACCACTAAGATAGAACACATCTGTGACAGGCACTCTGGTGGGTTGCTGGAGTTAACGTTAGACTGTATTGGTTGGAGGTCTAAAAGCTATACAGATGCTCCTCAACTTAAGATGAGGCTACAGTCTGATAAACCCATCCTAGGTTGAAAATCTCATTCAGTTGAAAAGGCACTTAATATACCTGACCTAGCGAATATCACAGCTTAGCCTAGTCTAACTTAATCGTGCCCAGAACACTTGTATTAGCTGCTGTTGGGCAAAACAACTAGGCAAAGTCTACTTTATAATAAGGTGTTGAGTATCTCAAGTAATTTATTATGCATGTTGCTTTCACACCACCACAAAGTTGAAAGATCGGAAGTCGAACCGTCGTGAGTCAGGGGACATCAGTAAGGCTGTTTATGAGGGTGAAATGCAATGCTCTTCCTGCAGAAAAGGCTGCCCAACACCGGGCTTCGGGCTCACCACGCAAAAGGGAACCCTTACTACCTTACCTCTCCCTGACCGCTGGTAAAAGGAGGAAAGCTGGAAACCTCCCACAAAGAAGCAAATGTGGAGGCACCCGGGGGGGACCTAAAGTCTGAACCCACAGTAACCCTCACTGTGACGGCAGTGAGGGACTGGCCCCGGACAGGCCCTGTCCAGGAGCTCATTGCTTTGAGTGACTTATCAGAAACAGTTCAGTGGACTTAAGAGCAGAGCAGAAGGCATCTGCACAGGGACAGGTTTCTTAGATGAACTTTTAGAAATGGCAACAGGGAAATAATAATCACACAGAGGATTTATATCGGGCTTCACATTCTGCAGGTGCTCCAGGAGCTCACATTAATTAGTCCTCTCCCCGTGGCTGAGGTCGGGATCACTGCCCCCACTTTACAGATGGCAAACGGAGGGCAGAGAGGGAGCCACGTGGCCCTAGGTGGATACCCCCTCTAGGTGTAGCTAAGAGCTGCCAAAGTCACCTGTTTGCTTGGGCAAGTACTTGCAAACGGCCCTCTGGATGACAGAGAAGACACTAGGTTGGCCCCCTCCATCAAACAGTTAAGTGAAGTGTGAGTCATTATGAAATACAGACAGATGTGAAAGGAGACACAATACCAGTCTGAACTTCCCAACCTGAACACTGATTTCTACCCAGAACGTCTCCCACATTCCTATTCTAGCAGCGAATGATGGAAACGAGGGATGTGCACTTTCAGTTACAAACAACACGGGCACGGTGCTTGGTGTTCTGTATCTGGGTTTTAGCATCTCTGCTTCTCAAAGCAAGTAACTCCCACTTTCAACTCTGTCTCAAATAAAACAGGACTTATTTACACAACAGAAAGCAACCTGGAGAGGATTCACAACATTCTGCACTCATTGAAGAAACACAGGCGGTAAAAGTGGATTCCAAACCCATCTAAGGTGTATTCTCACACGTGGTCATTTTCTTGAATTCGGATTACAGTTATTGAAGACCTGCTTTATGCCAGGTATGGTGCTAGGTTTGAAGGAGAGAGTTGAAAAAGATCTAATTTGTGCCCGTAAGCCACTCAGCCAATGAGAAGAGACAAACACACGCACAACATGAAACCCAAACACAAAGTGGCATGGCCCAGAACGAAGCAATATACGCAGGGCCTGCGGTAGGCCAACAACGAGTGACTACTTTGGCTGCAGGGACTGGCATGCAGCACTGTAAACCACACTTCATCCCTGATGTCGCATTTTCAAATGGAATCTGAAAAAAATCAGAGGCAAAGGATGGTAAGCTGTGCTGTCCCACAGAGTTGGCAAGGAGACGGAAAGACAACTGAGTTAAAAAATAGGCTGTGACCAGGGCGCAGAGACTTGAGAGAAAGCAGGGGCCTCCCCGCTCCCACAAGCAAGCATTTGAGATGGGGACCTGAGCAACGCCGGACAGCGCGCCTGCACAGACCCACGGCTAGATGACCTTCACACATACGGCTGGCCCTGACGGTGGGGGGCACAGCCCAGCCCCCCCCCACCACTCGCTGGCAGTGCCGTGAACTGGGAACTGCCATCCTTAAAGCCCCACCATCTCCGTCTCTCCAACCTGCCGTTCATTCTCTACCATTCATATGAAAATCACTCCCCTGGTCAAGTCTGTGCAACCCTCCAATCTGATCTTTTACTCAGTCTCATTGTATCTTCAAAACATTTTCTCAACGAATAGAGTTAATACAGCAAGAAGTCTTAAAATTTGTAAAAATTAAATCGCACATTACATACTTCGTCACATTATAAAGAACCATGTTATTCCACCTAGTGCTGTTCCATTGAATTTGAGGGTCAACACAGCCACTGCCAACGAGTTACATGCTGATTTGTCTCTAATGCCCTCTGGGTCCCCTTTTCCCGACCTGGTCACTGTCTTAATTTTAGATGTCCTGAGGACAAAGCCAGAGCGGAACTGCTCGGTGAGCTTTCTCCTACTTTGAACTAAAGGACAAAGACTTTACTGACCTTTGTGCTTGCCTGGCATTCAGAACTCTATCTACTCTTCCGTTAAATATTGATTATCTGTCCATTCATTATTCATTTTATCATTTATCAATGGTAGAATTTAATCTCAGGCTGGTCTCTCTTCAACCTTCTTTTGGCTAGCCTTCCTCTGTCATAAATGATGTGTAATCAAGGAACACAACTTAAATTGAATGCCGGCCAAAGGAATGCAGCCAGTAGTATAAAATTTGATACAAATGTGTGGGAGATTAGTAATGTCACTGCTTCTCCCAATGACCTGGAAAATCAAAAGTTGACAGTAAATAGGAACTAATTACTTTATATTAATGACCATAGTTTAGGTCATAAAACAGAATCCATTTGTGAAGAGATATGTGATTCTGTAGACTAACCTATTTATTAGTTCAGATGTTTTATTTTTTTTCCTGATAATGCCTTCAAGTTCATGGGTTTGTGAAATGCCAACACAACAAAGTTAAGAAATACAGGACCCCAGAACAGTCAAAAACTGTGTGACGGAAAGTTCCTGCTCTCATGCCATGCCCTTTAAACCCTTTGGGGAGCCTCTCAATCGCTTCCGCAAAGATTCCTTATTTTATGTTGGTTTCTGAGTCTCCATTATCTCCTAAAAGAGGAGATTAGAAGTAGCACACAGGGCGGCCTGCAACAGGTGGCCCACGGATGGCGGCCGACGTACACGAGCATCGGAATGGGCCCAGCAGGGAAAGCCCACTCGGAGCCGGGCCCGCTTATGTTCCCCAGAACTCCCCGTGGACAGTGGCACAGCAGAATGATTAATTTGCTAACAACAATCTTAGCTCATCTAATGGGTGGCATTGTGCTGACTACAATCTGTTTAAGGAGGCAGGGAAATATATAATTTATTATTAAGAAGAATTCCTTTAAAATGAAACAATAAAGAGAACTGGTGCCTTAGAGTAGCGGTCCCCAACCTTTTTGGCACCAGGGAACAGGACGGGGGTGGGGGTCGGGAGGAAGAGCTCCAGGAGTAACGTGAGCCAAGCTTCTCCGCTCACCTCCTGCTGTGCGGCCCTGTTCCTAGTCCTAACTGGCCCTGGACTGGTACCAGTCCGCAGCCTGGGGGTTGAGGACCCCTGCCTTAAAGGATGAGCTTTCATCTCTACTGCAAACTCAGCTAATAAGCCTGTCTCATTCCCCCGGGGCTCCAGGTATCTCATCTTTTACTTTCTCGTTCACTGCAACACTCCCAAGAGTATCCTAAGTCCAGATTTGTGTAGCACCTAATTTGTTGTCATTAAATGCAGCACCTAATTCTGCCAGGGCTCTTCAGCTCTTTGGGAGTTAACTTTTGCTATCTAAGTATTCTGCTTCATTCTTACCCTCTGTTGTTGTTGTTTTGCTGCTGTTTGGCTAGCAGAAGTGAAGGAGCTGGGTGGGGACCTGGACAGAAATGAGTGTTGCCTTGCAGGAGTTTGTTTTTCTAAAGTAAATTATGCTTGTTCACTGATCAAGAAGTGAACTTTAATTCTTTCTCTTTAAGACATTACAAAAGATAAGACTTGAGGCCCTGGCTGGCTTGGTGGAGTAAGCACGGTCCTGCAAACCAAAGGGTCGCCAGTTTGATTCCCAGTCAGGGCACGTGCCTGGGTTGCGGGCCAGGTCCCCTGTAGGGGGTGTGCGAGAAGCAACCACACACTGATGTTTCTCTTCCTCTCTTTCTCCTTCCCCTCCTCTCTGTCTAAAAATAAATAAATAAAATCTAAAAAAAAAGATAAGATTTGAGGTTTAAAAATTGAAAATGAAAGGCCCATAATAGACGACTAATCGTGAATTTTCTGGAATCTTTCTGTCCTGACATAAGAAAAGGCAATGAGATGTTCTACTATGATTGTACTAAATTCCTAGATAGCAATCCAAAACACTTGACTCTGATAGCCTGCTTAAAGAAATCTGCAAAAGAATGAAGAGGAAAAGCTGCCAAGTTTGCAGACTTATTCCAAGAAGACTTCCATGGATGTAGTTCTATGCATGTCAGCTCACTGTGTTTGGTTCCCTATGAGGCAGACACACGTTTGTCATGCCACATAACTGCACCGAAAGGCAGAGTCCAAGTGATGTTCTACTCTGCTAGCTTTCAAATTTCTAAATCACATCTTAAGATGCAATCAATACCAAACACCACATTTTGATTCAAAATTCTATAGGCCCCCTACCCCTCTCAGAATGCAATAAATTTCATTTAGCATCTTAAATCACCAATTAAAATAGGCTTTGACATATAATTTGCTTATTTCTTATAAAATACCCCATCAGATCTAACCCCCTAAACAAATAAGAATAAAAATAGGATTATGTGTTAAATTATAATGGCTGTTATTCTAAAGAGGCTGAATATCATTATATCAAAATTCCCCATAGCTGACTTTTTTAAAAGCCATTTCTTCATTTTTTGACACTACATCTGGCACAATGAATACAGATTTGTTTATATATCTGTCTAACTGCCTTTCCCAAACATAGCCAGATGGAGTCTTTCAAAATCAAATTAATTTCAGATTAATTCACTCTGGACCCACTCCAGTTTCATGACTCTTTGCTTTGAGGCACCAACCAAACCGATGTGAAGTCATGAACTTAGAAGGGCACAGGTCCCTCCATGTCCCGGGGGAAAGGGCGCAAGGGTGTGGGTGCGCCACGGGCCCAGAGAGAAGTGCACCAACCACCAGTTTAAGGTCTGAGCAACAATTCAGTGTCAAAGTTGTCCAGGAGGAATTTCCTTTGGGATCCAAACAGAATCACGGTTAATTTTACCTCCCATCTTCATAAAGCCTTGAGATGATTCCAGTAAAAATGATCGACCTAATTACTAACATCAGAACCAAGGATGTTGCGGTAAACTCGCCGTACACACAGCCAGCCACCACACGTGACGCGAAAGTTAATTCTAGGCGCCCAAAGTGCACATTCCCTATCTCGAGCTGTAGCTACTGAAGGAACTATAAACAAATGTAATCAGGCTTTGCATGCTGTCAATCTCAGTGGATGCCTTTATTATCATACTTGTTTCAATTGCAATTTGGGTTTCCATGGAGACACAACAGTCAGTTCCAGAAAATTATAAGATAAATGTCAGGCAGTGATAACGGTGTTAATGAAGCTTCAGTGACAAGCAGCTCGGTGCTTCAAATAATAAGCTTATTTCTATTAGCATTATGTATAACCTGTCAAAAACACCTGGAAGAGAATATTAAAAATTAAATACCTTTCTATTTCTATTGAAGAGAGGGAAGAGACCCCTCTAGAGTGGCTTAAATTTGGTGGGTCAACCTGAGCAAGAAAAAAAAAACAGCAACTAATCACTGATTTCTTGGGAAAACTAGGCACCAGCTGTGGCTCTCCACGACGCTTTGGCCGACACCCAGCGACGCCTTACTTCACCCAGTAGTCGAAGGGACTGTTCCTCACGACGTGGTTAAAGTGGTCGCTTTTGTCTCTGGAAGCCGAGAGCTCAACCCATTAAGTCTGAGCTTCAGAGAAATAAACGCCACAGCCACCCTCACGATCGCTGGGCTGCTGTGCGCCACCTCCCCCGCCCCTCTCTGTGACACCGGCCGACTCCAGCTCGGTTGCTGGACTCCAGAATCCAGCACCACCCTACAGCTAAATATGTGCCGCTGAAACTCCACCAACACTTTCAGGTGGAAAAGAAAAACTGTAAGTTTGATGCACTTTGAACACACAGGCCGAGACTGTGGAAATGCGAACTACATACAGGTCAAGGTAAGATACTACAAAGAGAAAGTGAAGAAAAAAATAAGTTTTATTTGGAAAAGATGCCTTAGAAAGAGGGAAAAAAAAGATTTTATGTAGAGTTTGTTTTCCTCAAGAACATCCTTCAGGACCCTGAACAGTTAAAAAAGTGATAATTCTACGGGTCAAAGTCTCTCCAGAAACACACAAGGCAGGCCTGTACAGATGCACTTGTCCTTCAAGTAAATGCTCTTGCCTTGCCATACTGCCCATTATTATTTCATTCACTGCATCATATTTTTCCTTCATTTATCAAAAAGCTGTTTATCGGGTGCAAGTAGAACATTGTTACTGCCCTTACATTTCTCACTGTTTAGTAGCTTGTCCAACCAGATATCCAAGGTCTCGAACAAGGTATCATTATGTTGTTATTTTTTTCGGTCCAAAGTCTGGCACATGTGAAGTGACTACATGACTAGGTTCTCCTGGGGTCAGACAACTCTTTTTGTCACAGCTCTGCGTTAGGAACAGCTGGCTGCTCAAGCCCTCCCCGACCTGCCCTGTTTTTCAGTTGCTGTGACAAAACCACCATAGGCTGGGTGGCCTATACACAGCAAGATTTTGCTTCTCACAGTTCTAGAAGCAGGAAGTCCAAGATCAAGGCCCCAGCAAACTGGTGTCTGCTGAGAGCCTGTTTCCTGGTTTATAAACAGCCATCTCCTGGCCATGTGCTCCCGTGGGGGAGGGGAAGGAGCCCTCTGGGGCCTCCTTTATGAGGCGCTAACCCAGTTGTGAGAGTTCCATTCTTGGACCTGATCACCTCCCAAACAGCAGTACCTTAGGTGGCAGGTTTCCACAGGAATACTGCGGGGACATGAACCTTCAGTCTATCACAGCACACTCGTTACCGCTCCTGACTCCTTCCCCCCAATGCACTCTTCAGGAGGGAGGTTAGTGGGGTCCAAGCCCAGGTCTGGGATATAACTGGGCCACGGTGCAGGGGCAGGAACTTCCAGGCTGCTTTTGAAGAAGCTAACTGACTCAAGTTCTTATTTCCCCATAAGCATCTCTCCTTCTCTTTGGAATGCGTCCTGGTAACTCCACACGGCGGGTGCGGAAAGTAGGAGGGCTGCCTCCCCCTCTGAGGGGGGGGCCTCGCCGACCCTTGCACATGGAGCATGACAGGGTGAGGTCCAGGAGGGGAAAAACGAATGGCTTCAGCCGGATGCTCTGCTCTGGAGGAGAAAGGCCACACTACTTTTCCTTAGAGGCCTTCCCTACATTCTTCCCTTCCAGACTGAGTTCACCGTGAGGATGTGCAGACCCAGGGATTCCAGTCAGGCTTTGCCTAGCAGAAACAGCCCCAGGCTTCCTTTCAGTTTCAGGCTTAGCGCACAGGCACAAAGAACTTTTGGTTCCGCTCTGGCCAAGAGGCAGAGGTTCCACACCATGGCTGGTGGCCCCCTGCATACATTATGGTACGTCTGCAGGAATGCAAAAGCTGATAGAAAACCCCAGGGTTCAAAATCCTATTCACCCAATTCAAATGCAAGGAATTAATATATCCTCACCTCTAGGCAAAATAAAACAACACTACACAAATCAAACACTGTCACCAACAACAACAGCCTATAATACCCTCATGTACGCTCATGCTCCACGTGTCATGTCTTTCATCCCACCCACGGAAAAGATATGAAAGGAAGAACACTTCAAAAGCACACCAAACCCGAGGTATCAGCAACATGCTTCTTTAATAGGACCTGCATGGTCATCTGGATCCAGGGAATATACAAGCAAAGTCATGAGGTTTAAATTTAATAACCCAACTTGGACTACCAGACCCAAGGTTGAAAGCTTTTCAGTTGTGAATCAAAGCCGAACACTATGCTACTAAAAACTGGGTGAGTAAACATCTGTGGTCATGGAAACGAAGAGATTACAAACAGTGCGCCTTTGTCTCATCAGTGAAATACCCTCATCTTTTAGAAACTTTCCTTTGATTAGGACTCCTCACTTCTGTTCCTCTTAAAACTTTTCACGATTTCAGATCTCTCTCGAAAGGTGATGGAGAGTCAAATATAGAAACTGAAGAAATCACCTGCAATTATTATTGTTGGTATTTTTAAATTATTGAAATAATTACTGTTATCCTTAATAACAATAACACAAAGCATATTACGACAGTTCTTCAACTTTAAAACGACAGCTCCAAACTGGGGCAACCGAAATTACAATCATAATTTTCCGGAATTGACAGTATTTGCTAAATAGACTCCTCGAAGGGAAGGAGGCTATACACACGGGAAATAAGTAGGAGATTATAATTTAAGTGTGGTGCAGCTTTAGCAGTGAGTTCAAAAGCGAAACCTGGAAACAAATCACCGCCCAGGTTTTGTGTTTTCCTCTTGGTTAGCACGAGAGGTCTGGCCACACGCAGGCAGCTCCAAGCCTGCTGGGGGGGAGCCGGGGGGCAGGGGCCCGCCACGCTTCTCCCTCTTTGAAAGGTGCTACAAGTATCTTTTAGATTTTAGGTTTGTATGTTTGTTTTTATAGACAGTGCTACAAGGGCAGTCAAGTTGAATACATCGAAGAGGAATTCTCCAATCAATGAAGTCATTAAAATACTAACATGAAAGAAGCCTTTCCAAAATAATGTAGACAGTCAATTGCTCTAAAACTTGGGCTGACAGGGTTCATGTTCATGTAAAAACAGACACACTACGCCGGAAACGGCACCACAAAGTTAGTTTAGTTACTATGCCAATTCGACGACTATAAACCACAAGAAGTGACGCTAGTGCTCTTGCCTTCAGCTCCACGTTTACTTCGGAAAATCACGATGCTTGTTTGTTTGTTTTGCATGAGACTGATGGAGGGAAAGCAAAACGACTTCGATTATGTTTTGTATCACCAAAAACGACAATGAAACAGAAACACGGCTGATACTGAAACCAAAAAACTCATCGAGGAAAAGTACAGAAATATTAAAAACAACGGCCCAAATACGAAAATGATTCTAAACCTCCCACCCAGGGTCATATGGTATCAATTTTGGAAACCACGTTCCCATGGGAAATATAACTGTGGGAGGTTTTCTGTGTCCAAAGAATTATGAATTTACTTAACCGCAAAAAGGCATTTGGATTTTTGGAGATCAGCTGGCTGGAGAGTACACCTGAGTGAATGAACGCCTCAGCAAAGAGTACGTCTGAATCAGGGAGAATCGAGATGGTGAGGTGCCTTCCTGACTGTGGACCTACAACTGCCACATTCTTTCAGATCAGCTGGTTCTGAAGCTCCCACACAGAGCCTTCACTAGCAACCCAAAGCATCCTGATCTCTACGGACAGCTTGGCAATGGTCCACCTCCACACAGCATGGAAAGATCTAGAAATAAGAGGAACGCCAGATGTGTCCTGAAGCCACACTCAGAAAGTGCAAAGCCTCAGTGTTTGTTTCCGACATTGCTCCTGGAAACCCCACCTCCTTTGGCTCTGGGGCTTCTGTGCATGTGTACTATACTCACAGAAAGGATCTGCTCTTCTGGAATTGTCACCTAGATGACAGAAAACCTACAGGTCTGTGGTTTCAGCAGTGTGGGAAAATCAAATTACATCAGCGGATGAAGGCAGGGGATCTCCTTGATATCTGTGTGAATAATTTAGGTGTGGGTGGGAGGGTGGGGAGCAAATCAGTGGAAAGTTCCTCTGGTAAATGGGCTGCTAGTGATGGATGGGTTCCAGCTCGGAGGCAGTTCACCTGTGAACCTGGAATGATGAGATTTACGGAGGCAATTTTTAATTCACTAACTGGCCATTATTGACAGGCTACTGGGGCAGTTTTGGGGTTTACGTTTAAGCCAACAATCGATAAAAACAAGGGCAAACAGCTTGACTGGCTGGAGGGAGTCCTCTCTTTCTCTCTCTCTCCTCCTTAATTAACAATAACATTCAAAACCCTGACAGAGAATAATGGTGAAATAAATTATGGAACCACTTATGTATGAAACCATACATTATTAAAACTACTCTAAATGGGTCCTTAAGCTAAATAAAGATGGTCATTTTAGGAAACCAAGTATCTCAAGAATTAGGACCCAATGTTATTTTGACCCAGGACATAAAGGGTGTCACTCTGCCAGCCAGCCAGAAAGTATCAGCTGTCCTTGAGTTTTATTAACATTTATATATGTCTCTACTGCTGGCTGAGTCTCAGCTTCAATTATTTACAGTCATGTATTTCTGCTGGTTAAAGATAGGAGAAAGAAGCACATGGGGCAAAATTCCTCTCTCATATTTACACTCTGCCTGTTCTAACCAGTCAGCAAAAGCAGCTGCGTTCGTTCTTCATCACGTAAATGAGCCCAAGGGCCACCTTTGGTGACACCTGATGGGTACACAATGCGTCACAGTGTGGGAGTCTCTTTGTTGCTAAAACTGTTGACTTGAGTATGGTTGCAATACTGTTTACGTTATTTAAGTTCTAATACAAGGATCTTAATGAAGGCAGTTAGGAAACGCTTAGGAGCCTCTTCCCGATTGAACGAAATCCTGGCCGTACAATTTCCACTTTCACTGCTGCTTAAGTTGCTCAAATAAACAAGAACACGTTAAGAACATTTTCTTTAGGCAGCTCCAGTGGTGCTAAGCTCTAGCCTCACTTCAATGTAAAATGTATTGTCAACTAACATATGAATACCATTTCTGACACGGCAGGCCAATCATCATTCTGGTGTGTGGCTCTCCACGGGAGGGCGAATCCTCTTTGCTGCTGAGGTGCCCACCGCCCTGCTGGGAGGAAGGAAATCTCACCACGTGGGAGGCTTGGGCACAGCTCTGCTTGGCAGTTTTACACACCATGGTCAAGCGTTCATAAAAATGAATTTTCAAGTGACACAGTAACTCGAAATCTCCACGCTATGCCATGGAGATCATTATAATCAGCACAATTTCTTCCTAATAAAATTAGCAAACAGTAATTATGTGTGTTTCTGTAACTTAGAGTCTACACTCCGTGCAAGAGAGATCCACTTGCCTCTCAGCCCCTGCCAGGTGATTATGAAACACTGAGCTCCATCGTTTTAACAGGCTTACCCTGCTTAACAAAGACGTCCTGGTTTGTATGCATGGGGGCCACGCTCAGAAAGGCTTATGGGGACAAGCTTTGCACAAGCATTTTATTTTTTAATGACTACCGAAGCTCTTGGGGCTCATCATATTAAAAGAACAAAAAAGGGAAGTAGAATTGGTTTTTAATTACTTCTACCTCTAAAGATAGCAATCTTAAAACAAAGAGATCTTTAAACATTCAGACACCAACTAAAATGCGACTTTTTGACCAGTTTTCTGTCGGTGCCACTATTGCTGGCATGGATAGATCAGATACGTATATACATACATACATACATACATACACACACAAGACATAGGACATAATAATCTATCTTAATTCAGGTACTCATCTAAAATTCTAATCACTTTTATTAAGGCACCATTCAATCTGAGTACCAATTTGGAAAACCCCATTTACCATTTTGGCTCCTTCCTTTTCTTTTAAATGAACACATCCATCCTGATCTAGTTCTGTTTTCATGTGCCATGGCCTTGGGCTGCCTGCTAAACTGCCTTGCTTTCTCACCCAAGAGACATCGTCAGGAGACCAGACGAAGACAAGGCTACACGGACAGACACACTTAGAGATGCAGCTGTGAGTTGTAAATGAAAGATGAACTGCCTAATGACACGGAGATCAAGGCTGCTCTGGTGTCAGAAGGAAAGGATCCTGAGTATGGGAGAAACTCCATTATTAAGGAATGTGAATGGCACCAAGTCACAGAGCACAAGAGCACATGGCCATCGGAGAATGATGGCACTTGGTTCCGCGACCCAGAGACACTGCTCCCTGGTCCCCTTCGTGGGCGACTTTCTTCCCCCAGCTAACGATGAATTGGGGGTACACAGGCCACTCAAGGGGTAATGAAATGCAAAGGGCAAAACAAAGTTTCTTGTTCAGATTGTAACAAAGATGTTTCTTCCCTTTTCTATTATGAAAGTTTGATGTTTCAAATCATCAGTGTTCACCTTAAATTTACACAATGTTTTATGTCAATAAAGTTGAAAAAAATAAAATCAAAATGAAAAAAGTCTGATTGTTCAGATCTGAACCACAGTTAAATCATTATTTTCTTGACTAACATGTGCGGAGAGACAGACACGTTCCTGAGGTCACAAAAAATACCTAAGCAAGAAGCTTGATCACTTGTGTGCTGAGTCCTTTGGGAAAACTTCGTATGAATGTACTTAAAATACTACCAGTGAAATACTTCATTCAAATCTTTCATTCTTTCAGCATTTACTGAATGTCTATAAAATACACAATATATTTCTAGGAAGTGTAATGAATAGAAAAGAGGGAAGGTTTGATGCCAGCCAGACTCAAGTTCAAACCCCAGCTTTGCAGCTTTCTTGCTGGGTAATCCTGGGTAGATCCTTCAGACAGAGAAGGAGCACAATGAGGCCCACCTCTGCGCTGTTGTGAGGATTCAGTAAGGTGTTTTAAATCTCTAACAACACTTGCTCTCAGACTGTTCTCTTGATTTTAAGTAATAACTGAAAAATTAAAAAAAAAACACATAACGGAGTAATATAATTGTTTCTCAACAAGGTAAGCAGCTGGATATATTAGCCAGATTTTAAATGGAAGCCACATGGCCTAACATAAGCCCAAGCACCCAGAATGCTAAATAAAGCTTAACTAATAATACTGATCATGATGCTAAGGGAAGGAACATAAATCAAGCAGCTTCTACACTGTAGAGAGGCCTGGCTGAATTTTCTAAACCGGACTTAGTTTATCTGTCGCTGAAGGGAGTTCCCTGTTTACGATTCTCTCTCCGTAGTCACCATGCATCTAACCACCGCTCACTTCCTCTCTCTCCTCCCTGCCTCAGCATCCCACCCTTCCTCAGTAGCTGATTGGAGAATATAGATTTCCCAGAGCAATTCTACTCTTTAATATCTCCACCCCACCAATTGGTTCTATGCAAACAATTTTACCTGATTCTCATATTAAATGTAATCACTCACCAGGCAATGTGTTTGCAAACGTGGGAGTCCTACACACAACCTGCTAGGATGTGCCTGGTCAGCACAAAATGCAGTTCAGAGCCGCTTATGAATTCTGATGCCCCTGAAAACCTATCTGAAGCTCAGCCAGCTCTTTCAAAGATACATAAAAGTATCTCTGCCACACAGATGCCTGAGACTCATTTACAGACCAATTACAGGACTGGAGCAGCAGCAATGTTTTACATTTGTTCTATTTTGTATTTTTAGCCCTGGCTTTTTCCTCTCATGGATTATGGTAAATACAACATTTGCTTCCAGAACGTGGGACTCGCTGAGATCATACAGAAAAGTGCCTAACAAGCAGATTACCTTTGGCTATTGCATTATAGGGTTACCGACAGTTACGTTAAGTGGCTGGATTTAGTCATATTCAGATTCTATTAAGCTGCCTGGCCTTCAACACACAAATAAACAAGAGAGGCTTGGTGTGTAGTGTATTTTCAACCGCCTGGCCCCTGGGGCAGCACATCCCCGTGAGGGAGGGCAGAGAAGGTCTTCAAAACAACAGCGACAGCAATGACCAAATACAGTCTCTGTGAGTTTGTTCCTGAAGTTTCTTTCCTTTTCACATTTTGTAATCTGCTTTCTCAACATCCAGCCAACGAAGGAGCCAGGAGAACAAAGTAAAAGAAACACCGTAATTCTGCTGGGAAGTCCATACTGCCCATGGTACAGAGACAAATACTAACAATTTTGCGTGTGGCACTGTGTACTGTCCTCTGAAATGATGACATTCCTCCCGACTTTATATCCCACGGCTAAGTCTGTTAATGCAGCAGCAAACTGTAATTTGTGTTATTTTGCCTAATTGCCCAACTGCACAAATTATTACAAGCATGATGGAAAGATTTTTTTCTTCTCTTACTTGTAAGCTTGCTGCTTTTCTGACCTTGCCATAAATTGGCGAGATACTGAGTTGTAAATCTAGAGCTGCAAATGTCTTTCAGAGGCAATTACGGTGAAACTTTGTTCCAACATTATGAAATGTGGCATTTTCACTAGATAATGTCCATATTAAACACACCACCCAGAGGCCTCAGAGTGAACCTTAGAATGAAAAGAAATGTAACGAGCGGCTACGCAGTAACTGCGGAAATGCTGCAAGGAGCTCTCGGTCCATACAGTGGTGCCATTGATATATGGCAGCACTGGGAATATATTATATTCTTTAAAGAGCCGTCGCCTGCAGGTCTGTGCATTTTATTCAGCAGTTTCCTCTTTTTTTCAGGAGTAAGGTAAAGATGTCTTACGACTCTGAAAAAAATCTTTTTTAAATATCAGGTAGAGTCTTTGAAGAGAAATCTATTTTAATAAAGATGACAATAATTTTTGTTTAAATCCTCACCTGAGGACAATTCCCCTCAATGCTTTGAGAGAGAGAGAGAGAGAGAGAGAGAGAGAGAGAGAGAGGAGCGTCAATCAGCTGCCTTCTGCATGCACCTAGACCAGGGTCTGGAACATACAATCTAGGCATGTGCCCTGACCGGGAATCAAACCCTCAACCCTTTGGTTATAAAACGATGCTCTAACCAACTGAGCCACATCAGCCAGGGAAACAATAATTTTCTTACTTATTTGTTTAGTGGTTATCTGTAGTCACAAAAATACATACTCTGTGAAAGTATGAATTTGAATATTTTTTGCTAGCTTGATATTTCCCCAGCTCCTAGAATGGTACCTGATCTATAACAGGTGCTCAATAAAGACTTAAATACACAAATGAATAATAAAAAACCGAAATAAAAATGACACTACATCTCCTTCCGAACGTAAGGAGATGTTTGGTAGGACAGTAAAGGTTAATGCAAAGCCTAGACTAAGATGGTGCCTTTGGTAGGAATTCTGAAATGGGGAACCAAACACAGCAAGGCATGTCAAACTGTTTGTTGGAGTGAAGCACCAGAGTGAGGTATGCAAGAGGTTAGAAATAAGGGGAGAGAAAAATGACACGCACATTAGGACACACCAACTAGTCCATCTGGGGTGAAACTCTTTCAAAACATAGACATCCTCAGTGCTGATGAAGTTATTTATGAAGACAGTACCGGCGAGAAATATCTGGCACGAGGGAAAGTAGGCCAATGCCCCACCTAGTGTGACAGGAAAGGAAGAGCAAGCACTGAATCTTACACTGCAGTGGCAGAGTCTCCCGGACCTTGGGGGAAGTGAATGTGTCTTTCTGCAAGTCTCCAGCATTTCAAGGGTTTAGAGATTTTTAATGTACTGGAACCACAATTATTAAAAATTAGCAAAACATCCAATTGAGCTGGATATCAGAATCATGAAAAAGGGAGAGAAAGAAGACCCTTGGGAACTGGTGGGCTGAGGGTTTTACCGTCTCAAAAACTGAGGGTGCGTGGAATGGAAGAGTGGCAGAGGGTGCAAAGGGGTCGAGGGGGGACCGAAGACGCAGGACAGAGGGAGAACACACCTGGGCGTCGTAGTGATCTCTTCCTAGTCGGCCTGGCCTCACAGCTCCCTGCCCACTAGCTCCATGCACCGCTGTGGACTTCTTTTCTCCAACGGTGGGTCTCTAACCGCCTACAGGCTGCAATTTCTTCAGGACTGCCCACACACTTTTAATTTTGACATTCAAGTGCTTCGCTATTGGATCCAGCTGGCCATTCTTTTCCCACCTCCCCCACACAAACCCTTGGGCACAGGCATTCGTATCCTGCCGTCTGCCTCTGCCATTTCTTCATTCACTTCTGCACTCTAGAATTAGCTTCTTGCCACATTAATTCAAGGCCCAGAGAGTGATCAATTCCTCTCCAAACTTACCACATATTTCTTGTCCATATAAGCCATCTCAGGAGTAACCACATTTTATATAATCGCATATCCTGTGCAACACCTCCTTATATTATTTAAAAGTGGGACCGTGTAGCCTACTGCGAGGTCTTCTGCCTAAGAGTCCAGAGACCATGGTTGCAGCTGTGGCTCCGTCACTTACAAACTGGGCCACAGAGCGTGGGTAGGTCTGGGCTATGATCTTCCATTGATAAAATGTCAGCTGTAACAACGTGACATATAGTCTGTCCAGAAAGTATCCAGCCACGTGCTACGAAAAATAGACATTTATTGAAGAAGATACAAAATACAAGAATGGGGGAAAAGGGGAAAGGGTTTTCAGGAACGTGTATAAAGGACACATGGACAAAACCAAAGGGGGTAGGATCAAGGGTCGGAAGTGGGGATGGCTGGGGTGGGGGGCAGTGGTGGTGGGAAATGGAGAAAACAAAAATAAATAAAAATAAAAAAAAGACATTTGCTAATTCCCAGGAGTTAACGTGAAAAAAAAAAAAAACCACCCCACAAAATATAAGAAATGTACACAGGACAGTGATGCTTTCAGTCCCCTTCAAAGTAGGCACCTAAGGACTTCACACAGTTCTCCCAATCACCATCAGCTGTCCTGTCCTATTTTCCTGAATCTCATCGATGGCCTGAAATCTCTTTTCTTTCAATGGTGATTTTAGTTTTGGGAAAAGCCAGAATTTGCATGGTGCCAAATCTGCACTCTATGGGGGCTGAGTCACCTGGGTGATTTGATGTTTCAACAAAAAACTCTGCACAAGACGTGATGCATGAGGGGGCGTGTTGCTGTGATGAAGCTGTCAATCACCAGTTGCCCATAGCTGTGCCCTTCTGAATCATCCTAATAGTTTCCATGGAGGATGTTCAAGCTTAATGCAAAATCTGATACAGATTCGTTGCTCTAGTCACTCAGTCATTTTGAATGTGACAGCCACACAGTACACATGCCCACCCAATATTGTCTACTGCCCCCACTGACTGAGACAGTGAAGTCATCACTGCTCATGCACAAGCATTCCAGTCCACTCTCCTTGGCTTCCAGGTGACACTAATGTCACACAGAGCGTTCTCCTTATATTAATAATGGCTGGAATCTTTCCAGACTTTTACATCACTGTTGTTTAAAAAAACAAGAGATAATTGCATGTGAACTACTCTGTAAACTATTAAAGCATTATATATTATACACTATGTTTTTATTTTTCTTCCCAGCTAGACTCTGAGTATCTTGAGGGCAGGAACTACGTCCAACTTCATCCGTCAAGGCAGCATCAGGAACCAAGTGAGTATGCAATGATTCAGTATTTGGCACTTCAAAGGCAACAGCAAAGGGCCTGAGGAGCCAGGGCCTGTTGCTTTGTATTCCCCTGCACTCCAGGGTTGTCTAGTCTAGATTACACTAATTCATTTTCCACTTGGCTCCCAAGAAATCTTTCAAGAATGTAAATCTGCCTCTATTACTCCAGCTCCTTAAAATCTTTTAAAGCTCCTTTAAATAATCTGCAAGCTCTTCTGAATGATCCAGGCTTTTTAGGAACTAGCCTGGGGCTATTTCCATACCCTTGCTTTTACCACCCTGCCCCTTAAAGCCCTTGCTCCAAACCTGCTGGTCCCAGAACAGAACCAGCATGATACCCCACCTCTGTCCCTCAGTGTGGGGCTCCTCTCAGTTCCATTCACTTGGCCAAACCCTACCTGACTCTGAAACACCCTTCAGGGAACTCCTCTCCCACACACTAGGCCCTGAGTCTAGAGTTGGCTGGGAGGCACGGTGCTAAGTGCCTCAGCAACATGTACACAACTTCCGTGAGAGGTTTGCTGAGGGAAGGGCCACGCCTTCAGATTTCCATTCCCAGAGCTTAGCACAGTGCCTGGCACGTGATGAGTGTTTCAACTTTTGTAATCACTGGAATACTCTATGGGTGAATTAAATGAACAACGTCAGCAAGCTCCACTTTTAATGTAAATAAGTGATGGGGGCTGTTTCAGAAAATCACTGTGATCTCACAAAGGCAAAGACATCAAATGTCAAACAATGAAATGTATGTGACAAGCCAAAAAGAGCTCAGTATTTCATGCACTTTTTCAACATTTCACAATTTTTTTCATGATTAGAAGCACGTTCTCGTAAAATGAAATGAGTGTAGTCAAGGCGACTACAACCACTGAAAAAGAGAGGTGCCTGAGGCTGAGGGGGGGGGGCGGGGTGCCCCGAATGGAAGACTGTTCCAGGCTCCCCGTATTTCCTAGAGAAGCACACTAGGTCACTAAAATGGGCCACTCATCAAAAGATGAAGTCTAAAATGTAATTCCTGTCCTGCTGGGTACCTGAAACTGGGAAAGAAGGGTCAAAACCTATCAACTGGATTTCTGTTAAGGTAAGTTCAGTTCCTGTTCAGTATTTTTCATGAACCGATTAAGTAGTGAGACGGTTTTCCAAACTATGTTGGGCTCACCATCCCGTAAGAACGGAAAATGTCCATTTTTACTTTTACATTAAATGAAATCCCAAGAAACTGCCTCTACCTTTAACCTCTTAGAAAATAATGCAGATGAGAAGTTAAAGGTGGCTTAGTCGAGTGCTAACAATATCCATGAAGAGAAGCGAACTAATTAGAGGGAAGTTACGATTTATTGAGTGACTGGTATATATGAGGGGGGTTGTGGAATAGAATGAGTGAATGATGAGGCCTAATTTAGATGCTAGGAATGGAATGGAAGGTAAAGAATAAGTACAGTATTTGCAGAACTCGAATTTATAGGATAAGGCAAGCAGCCATATGTGAGGCAGAGGGGACAGAGAAAGGGAAAAAGGTAAAGGTTTTATAGGTTCTCATAACCTAGACGACTCTCGGCACGGCGGCAGAGGCAAGGCGCTGTGCGGTGCGCCCAGAACTGTAACAGGGAACACGTGTGTCCACTGCACTGCAATCATTCACAAACTTGGGTGTAACTTCTTCCCGGAAGGCTTCGCTTTTACATAAAAATCACATCATCTGCATAAAAGTTCCATACCAAAAGGTGACTGAAATACTTATTAGGAAACATTAATATGGCCCCTTCTAACACAAAATGCCATTAACATGAGGTTTTTTTAGTCGTTTAAAAAGGATGACGATGATGATGATGATGAAGAAAAGACGAAGAGGAAGGAGGAGAGGGAGAAGAGACTCTCTGCTGTCAAGCTGTCTGTTTGATCGGAGGGCTGCGGCCGTCTTCCTCTTTCAGGCCCGGGGCCAAGCACAGGCCCTGGCACCAAAAAGAACTCAATAAATACTACTGAATGAAAATATGAAAAACAAAATGTTCCTCAGAAAGATCACTGATGCAAAAATAACCCTGAAGTTTGAAAGGATTTCTTTTCTCATTCTTTTAAAAACTGTTTTAAAGTATATTTTGCAAAGATAAGGATTCTTAAAATATAGTTGTTGTAATTAAAAAAATTTAAAGTTACAATTAAAGCATGAAGTTTCATAAAATATGTAAAAGGGTAGCAACAAGCTATAAAATTCTGGCAATGAAAAAAAAGTACAGATTTCAGCATAAACTCAGCATTCATTCATTTCAGCTTCTTTATAAGTAATATTCTGAGAAGCACTGGTATTTCTATAGATGCTCTCTGCACAGGGTAGTTAAAAAAATCTCGATGTGACGCTGGCGATTCATTTTCACGACTTAAGTAATTGAGCCTATCTTTAGAGTTATTAATCGTAATTCCATTACACTGTATTTCCAAAGGAAAACAGAATAGATAGAATATAATCACTATTAACATACTGTAAAAAACAGCAATTACATATTAACTCCCATCCGTTCAGTCACGTACCATTGCACTTCACGTCTTCAGTACACTCCAGGATCAAGTTAAATGGAAAGCATTAACTTCCTCTCTCAGACGTGGTAATTTATGGCGTTTTTCAACCACAGCACCCAAGGTTCCATCTTAAACCACCATAAATTATGTAGGAGGCACACATGACTTTATTTCACACACTCAAGAAATGGTCTCCTACTGAACACGTGCCTCTCACTTTAGTATGCAGGCCTCCTAAAGGAAAACGAAGCCTGAAATACACTTTCACAAAGGCAGCTCATGACACCTGACCCAGTCTTTCTAAAATAGCGATTCTGGAAGCATGCAGTCAGGCGAATCTTTCCTGTTAGATTACCAAGTCTTTGAAGGTAAAGGCTCTGCGTGCTAACCACCGTGGCACGCAGCACAGCCAGCACATTCCATGCGTGCGGATGCGTGTCTGCAGGCTGAGTAAAGGGAGGGGCACGGGACAAGCGTGTTAAGAGCTACGAGGCTCCAACAGCACGCAGCGCCCCACGCGTCAGCAGAAAGCTGGGCCTTGGGGGCTGAGCCGTGGGTGGGACACCTAGGCACTGTCACCGTCCAGCATGGCCAGGTGCCCTCAAGGCCATAAGCTTTTTAGCCTCAGGACAAAGGTCATTTGATTTGGTGTCTCAGTTTACCATTTAGAAATGTTCTAGTATTTAATACGTAAGCGGCACCAAGAAACAGCAGCTGGTGGGAAGTGAAAATTCCACCATCACCACTGTCGACATTTCCAGGCCTGTCAGATTCTGCCTCAGTGCCGGTTCCCGGGGCGCTAACTCTGTTCCAGCGATTTTTACCATCCTCCACTGAGTGTGCGCTGGGTGGCATGCACGCTACGAGTTGCTAAATTACGCATTCGTAAGTTCATACCTTCCTTGGGGTACAGATTACAAAAACACACCTTGGAAGTTTGTCTCCTTAATTATAAGATTTTGGATAATTGAAAGAATATGGATAGTTCTACTTTTAAAAAGTTTATCCAGGGGAAAATAGGAACAACTGTAATTGAACAACTCTAATAAAGTAATTATTATTACAGTAAAAAAGTTTATCCACTTGTTGAAGTATGTGTAGGATCAGTTGTTGAAAAAGACCCATCAGTTATTTTGTAGAACCTACTCTGACTTACTTTTAAGGCAAAGGCACAAAGGACACTGTGGGTTCTTCTAACGAATAATAAATAATGATGGTAATAATCAGAGCTCATATTTATTGAGAGTTGAATTTATGCCAGGCCTTTGGGTAAGTGCTTAATATCTATTAAACTTATTTACTATTCTCTACATCTCCATCACAAAAGGATTATTGCTCAGGCCACTTGACAGGCGGGAGAGCTGAGTGTGAGAACTGAGTCCCGCGGCCGCACGGAGGAGGCTGCCAGGGACAGAGGCTGTTGGCCCCTACAACCAAGTCCCGATGCCACCGCACTGGCGTGGCCTGGGCCCTCGGCCTCACAGTGCCCAGCTCAGAGAATGTGCCTCTGCTCCAGCACTGAAACCCCAGAGGGGCGGCCCCAGTGGAGTTACCGGAGAGTATGGTGTAGACCGTTTCTAACTCACTGTAGTCTACCGACCTCTTTAAAATTCCCAAGAGAGGTTATTCCAGTTTCCTCTGCAAAGCCAACCTACAGCAATCTCGTATCTTAAATAATGAAACAACTTTGTGTTCCATGCCTTTAGTGAGTTGATGTATTATGGAACCACACATTTTCCAAGGGGGCCTTCTTCTTCTTTGGATTTTTTGTGTGTATATTTAACGTATTTATTATATATGTACACACACACATATATATTTGTTATACATGCAGGTATATACATACACACTCATACATATATACTGTATATACATGTGTGTGCATACATATTCAAACTAGATAGCATTACAAGAAAAAATTCCTATTTTACCTAAATATACCTTTGTGTAATTAGGTAATTAACTTTTGCTTCATATTTGGACAACATTAAGTCAGTAGAATGATACGGATCTGAGGTGACCTCCTGTTTCAAAAATTCCAAATATTCTCTGGTACAGTAGGGAATATTTTAGGAGTGATATTTAATACTATCCATTAAATTTTAAAAAAATACTAGAAGGAGGATGGACTCAATGTGGGGAACATTCTAGATGAAGACGACGTACGGGAAAGGGTGACACCAAAGACACTACTACCTTTAGTGCCACTCAGCAATCAATCCTGCGTCAGACCGGGGTTCTCCGTGCTGTCCTACTGTATTATTTCTCTGCTCTTCAACTTTTCACGTTCTGGCCTCCCAATCAGACTGCAAGATTCTCAGAGCCCAGGAACCACGGCACAGCCTCTCCTACCTCAAGGGCTCAGCGGAATGCTTCTCTCCCAGGGACTGAATGGATATTTATTCACTGGCTGAGTGGAGGAAAACGTTGGCGCCAGGCTTTCAGGCATCTCCCTGAACTCACCGTCTACGGCTGAGACGCATTTCTAAACAAGTGTGAAGGGGAACATTCAGGCTCCATGTCTACTTTTGAGCATGTCTCTATTCCCAGCATCTAGCGAAGTACCTGCTACATCACAGACCATAATACACATCTGCCACATGGTTCTCACTGTTCTCGAAGGGTCAAGAATCACCTGGGAGCTGGGCGGAAGGGCAAAATCTCAGGCTCCACTCCCAGAGTTTGATTCCGTAGGTCTAGAGAGAGATCCTGGAGTCTGCGCCCTGTGCCAAGTGACGCTGGTGCTGAGACGTCAGGCCGCACTTTGACAGGCATCAACCTTACCCTTCTGCTGCGAGGGTAACGCTGGGGGAGGTCTTTGGTCAGAGCTGCCCAAGCTATTTGACCAAAATGCAGAGGAACAGGAATGATGCATTTTATAAAGCAGCTGAGAGCACCCCTGGTCCTATGACCTCAACTGTTATGATCTCTTGAGAAGGAGGAAAACATGATTGTGGATATTTAGAGTATTCCTCAGGCAAGGGTCTTTCTTACAGTGTATTTCACGGGTGCTGAAAAAATTATTTTCATTTAGTGAAAATCCGTTTGCTAAGTCATGAGCTATACGGTAGAGACAAGCTGGAGCAATGCATAGTTAACACTTGGCCAAGGCTCTCCCAACCGCCACTATTTTATGTCATGTACGAAAACAACAACAAAAACAACCAAAAACCCCAAAACAAAACAAAACAAAACAACGCATGCCAGGGATGGGAGAAGTTGCTAAAAAGAGGTACACCAGCTTAACAGTAACTGCACATACATTATTTTAAAACAAAAAGTGAAACATCAATGCCACTGTGGGAGAAAAATGCGTATTGTCAGCTAAGAGAGGGCACCAAACAATGTCACAGCACATGACACCAGAAGTGGTCGGTGCAGCGGACTTCTTGGGGGAAAAAGAGCAGGGGAGTCAGGACCAGAGATTCCAGTCTCCCTCTCGGTGCACCTGCTCTCAGAGCACCGGTCAGTGCAAACGCTTAGCCGTCAGGAATGCTGCACGGCTGTAGCAATGGGCAGCTGAGGGTCAGGCCGAGGACCTAAGATTTCCAGCAGCATTATGTGAGGCTCTGTGATTAGGATGACATCCTCTCAGGCCACTGGCCAGAGATATTTCAATTATCTGAAAGCAAAGTGTTTCAATTCGAATTACAGACACACACACACCTTTTAGGGTTCCAGGTCATCCTACCCCCTCCAACCGGGAGGGCTCCGTCTGCTCGGGCAGGGGCCAGGAGGAAGGCGAGTTACCTAGCTATCCCCACCTTCTCCTCTTGCCCTCCTTTTCAGGCCCCACACCAGCAGAAGAACTAAAACTTAGGAAACAAGCACTCCTCCATTCAGTCACTGAGCAGGTGTTTACTGAAGGTCTGTGAAATACCAGGCATACTTTTCAAGGTACCAGGATGATGGTGAACTAGAGGCTCTTGGTTCCTGCCTGCCTTCACGCACACCCCTAGCACGAAGAACTGGCTTGCCCAGGGGCCATTACAAGAAAGGGGAGTGCTGAAAGGAAACCCACCTGATGCCTTCGGAGTCTAACAGTGATGCCCATGCCAAGCCAAGCCAAGCCAAGCCAAGCCAAGCCAAGCCAAGCCAAGCCAAGCCACACCCCAGCGCTTTTGTCAGGGGAAAACTAGCCTGTGCCCATCTCAAATACCCAAGGGGCTGTACTTCTGAGGTCACACTGGACTATCTGCTCTGTCATCACGGGTGCTTTCAGAGGGCCCAACAGCAACCCGTCACACCCTTTCACTCTGAAGAACCATAGAACCGTGGGATCCAATCCAGCCCTGCGAGCAGTAACCTTAGCCTCCCAGGAAAACGGGAGAGGGAAAGTTCTCCTTGAGTGGAGCAGCTTTTCACCAGGTGTGAATGCTGAACTCTACCACAGTGTGCTCTTCATTCAGGGGGCAAGGCGGGGGACAGCAGTGTCCATTTCTCTCTACAATACTGCCATCCTCGGTCAATATAAGCAGTATCACTGTGCCACCCGCTACCATCACTAGTTCCACAACCGGCAGAAAATATCTGGTAACATACAGTTCTAACCCCAAATACACAGAGAACCTTCTGTGCAGAGAACAGGCAGCGGTGAGACTACAAAAAAACGTGTTGCCCATGTACTGAGTTTTTCAGTCTCTGGTGAATGCCTGCTCATGTGGGGAGGGGGTGCTCTTTAACAGTTTCAAAGTCTTTGCAGGCTCAGTCCTAAGGAAGGACTCCTCTTCTGTGAGAAAGCTGTGTCTTTTACCGGACCTCCACAGGAAAGAGACTGGATGCAGACGGACCAGAAAATCAGGCAAAAGTGACAGGTGTGACGCGGGCAGCAGGGCAGGGAACAGTCCCCGCACAGAAGCTCCTTAGCCCTTGAGATTCAGACTTCCTGTATAAAGAGGGTTAAGGATCCTCAGGGGGCTGTAGCGAAGGTTAAATAAAGTGATACAAATATGCTTTAGAGAGCCCAGCGCGCGCCTCCCTGTTGGACTTAAGGATGTTGCACTTCTGTTCCCACATTCACAGCACAGCCCGTAAGACTTCTCTTTCACAACTGCTGTCGCTGTTACAATCAACTGTGGCGCCACCACAGTCCTCTCAGTTATGAAACATGAAAAGACTCGTATTTTTGTTGTCCTTGGTCCCAAAGCCGAAGCTGTTGGATCAAAGAGTCAGTATTTCAATGGAGAGAGGGGGCACTTGGATGGGGGATCAGCACTTGAATGAGGGGCACTTACTGGCTGTCTTTCTACAGTCCAACTATTCAGAGGATTCTGACCTAAGGTAAGGAGTCTAGGTTTCTGATATCTGTCTACTCACGGACCCAAAACTTGCTGTTTGCCCTGGCCCCTCTCTAATTGTGGTTCACGGTCCACTCGGGGATCTCCTCGGGGAATATCAGGGGTGTTCGCCTTCTTCCCGGAACTTTCGTCTCCTACCTCGCTACTTCATGATGGAAAGCTTGCTGGAGCGCCAGAGTAGAGCACGCAAGGAGCCCTGCTGTCTTCCTCGACCTACTTACATGGCTTTGTACTTCCACTCTTTAATTAATGACATTTTCATCACTCACCTTTGGCCCAACAGTTCTGCCACCCCTCTCCTAACACCGCAGCCGCGACACAAATAACCACCGGTACCACCTCTGAGATCATTCGGAGCCCTTATTTGTTCTGCTGTGAGGCTGGCAGCTCTACTGGTGCCTGAGCAAAGCAAGTGTCATTGCACAAGTGACCAATATCTGGGATGCTTGATTAACAGTGTCCTGAGGGTCCCCTTGGTGGCCCTGTTCTTCCGTGTTCTATGACCCCCTTTGGACATGTGATTAGATAACACCGTGTCACTTTTTCTCCTAGGCAGGCAGTTAGCATTGCTTTTCATTTAAGTCTTTTGCTGGTGGAGTGATTTTGCTGCTGTCAGACTGCATTATGGATATTAGATCTCGAATGAGCTGTAGCTTTCTGCAATTGAAAATTTATAGCACAAAGACAATTTCATTGGGCCCTGTCACTGTTTCATACATGGCCTTGACTATGCAGGATCACATGGGTTTCTGAGGTGCTGCTTCTACTGCCCACATCCTCTGAGAGGAGAAGGCCATTTACTTTCATTCCCTTACTGTGCTCTGGAGCCGATTCTGCTTCAGTGACCAGAGTGCACCCGCAGCTCCTTCCCTGCACACTCTGCCCTCTTCGAGACTTCTGCCCTCTTAAGAGCACATCTTGCTTGTAAGAACTGGTACAAATGAAGAAATAGCATAACAATATTTAAAATCTGCCCAGAAGCTTATTTTAAATATTAGATTTTTGGCACGAAGTAAATTTTTTGCAAGAAGTAACATGGATGATCTTCCCTTTTCTTCCTTGTTCTTGGCTATACAATGGTGGACACGTTTAACTGGCAGAAAAATTATTTTTTTTTTAAATTTATTTCTTGATTTTGAGAGAGATAAGAGTAGGGGAGAGGAAAGCAAGGGGTAGAGAGGGAGAGGGAGGGGGAGAGATAGACAGACACACCAATTTGTTGTTCCACTTATTTATGCACTCATTGGTTGATTCTTGTATGTGCCCTGACCAGGGATTGAGTCTGTGACCTTGACTTATTGGGACGATGCTCCAACCAACTGAGTGATCCGGCCAGGGCAGCAGCGGATTTCTCAAAAACAAAGCAGGAGGGGAAACCAAGAGGCATGAATAAAAGAAGAGGATTACCTGAGGATAACTAACTTGGACTCACATTTGCATACAGATATAAACTGTACTCTCTGTAAAAAAGCGTTTAATCACTAATCTTCCACTCTTTTAGAGTTTAATCCATTAATGTAAGACTTAAAATTCAATATCCACCTAAAATATTACTCACAATCTGCTATGGACTGTATCTATAAATTAGCAGAAAACCAATCATTTTATTATGCTTGATAATTTAGCTTTAGCCAGCTGCAAAACTAGATCCCTGGGAACACCCTTTAAATGGTCTCTCTTTCATCATGCATCCCCTCCTTCCCTGAAGAAACTACCTAGGCCAACTTTCTGCTGAGCTGCAACTAGCTGTGAAGTATAGCCAGTGTATGACGTTCCGACTGCAGCCTACAACTGCCACCATGATGTGGCTGAGAACATGTCGTCCTGGTCATGGATCCCCATCAATGCAGAACACAGACGATGCGGCGGGGAGGGGGGGGCGGGGCCCTGAGAATGGTGAAAAATTCTTTGTCCAAGCAGCCAAAAACATACACTCTGGAGAAAAGGCCTCTTTAATAAATGGTGCTGGGAAAACTGGAAAGCCACACGCAGAAGAATGCAACTAGATTACAGTTTGTCCCCATATACAAAAATTAATTCAAAATGGTTCAAAGACCTGGAACAATAGGTAGCACAGAAGAAAACATAGGTACTGCACTTACAGACTTTGTTCTTAGAGACTTCATGACTCTGGGCCCAAAGTCAAGGGAAGTAAAGGCGAAAATAAATGAATGGGACTGTATCCAACTAAAACGCTCCTGCACAGAAAAAGAAACTGCCAACAAAACAAAAAGGCAACCAATCGAATGGGAGAACATATTTGCAAACAAAAACTCTGACAAGGGGTTAATACCCAAAATACATAATGAACTCGTACAACTCAACCCCAACCAAACTAATTCAATTAAAAAATGGGCAGAGGACCTGAACAGACATTCTACCAAGAAGACATACAAACAGCCATCACATATATGAAAAGATGTTCAATTTCCATAGCTATCAGGGAAATGCAATTCAAAACCACAATGAGATACCACCTCGCATCAATTAGGCCATCATCAACAAGACAAGGAATAACAAGTGTTGGAGAGGCTGTGGAGAGAAAGGATCCTTCATTCACTGCTGGTGCGCGTGTGAACTGGCACAGCCGCCATACAAAACAGTATGGCAGTTTCTCAAAAAAGTAAATAATATAGTTACTGTATGACCAAGTACTCCCTCTCCTGGGTACCTGCCCCAAAACGCTGAAGACATGTACTCTCACAGACACGTGCAGCCCCACGTTCACTGCAGTGTCACGGTGGTGACCGAGACGTGGGACCGGCGGCGTGCTTTGGCAGAGCCCTGGATAAAGACGTGGCTCACGCACACAGCGGGGTGCGCCTCAGCCACAAGGAGGAAATTCTACCATTTGCGACAGCATGGCTGGACCTTGAGAACATTGTGCTAGGCGAAAAAGCTAAGAAACACGTGATTTCACTCATGTGGGCTATAAAACTGAAAGCAACAAGTGAAAAACCATGAAAAGCAAACAAACAAAAACTCACAGACCCAGACAACAGTTTGGAGGTTACCAGAAGGCAGAGGAGTCGGGAGGCAATACAGGGTAACAGGGGCCAGAGATGGTGAAAGATGATTCGACCTTTTGGTGGTGGGCATACAATGTGATATACAGATCACAGAAATGTAACTCAAAACCTACATAATCTTATTAACCAATGTCATCCTGACAAAGGTAATAAAAAAATTCTTCGCCCACCGAACTTGTGGTGGTTGTTATTTGATATACTTGGACTTAACGAAGCAGCTACGAAGCCTGGGGTCGAAGTCGGCTTTTACAGCGGCAGAGGTGTACTGAGTGCAGGATGACCTGTACCGCTAACAAACCTTTTCTCAGCTGGGACGATGAGTCTCAGAGCTTCAAACTGGGCAGAGAAGTCCTGTAAAAATGCCGTGGCACTTCCTTCGTGACCAGCGCACATAATGAGCCCCAGGGGGTCTCGTGCTTCTTGGTGCAGCGCATCCTTCATGAAACCAAACACATCGAGAGCCGCTTCCTTGGCGACTTAGTTAAAGGGCGTTATCGCCTTGGAAACTGTCTTCCTGTCATCTGGCTCCTGAGGCATCACGTCAGCGTATCCCCAACTCAGTTTCTGTCCTGCCACGTTTCCGAAGAAGTCAAACGATCAACTTTTCAGGCTGTTTTATTGTAAAGTCTTTTCAGTGGAACTGCAACTTGATGCATTTTAATCTATTTTTGTTATTTTTTGGTTAAGAAACTACAACTAACATGTAACAAAGGCTGAGTTCATTTCGAATGGTCAATGAATACCTGTTAATAAGCAAATTCACTAAAATAAAATTTCAGGGGTTTCACATGTTTGTAACAATAAATGCATCACCTTTTTCTAAGTTTCACCATTGAGTGTATAAATTAGTAGTGAAAAGGTAGAACAGAAAAAGTGACAGTGAGCTGATAACAGACGGGTTTTCAAGTACCATTATTTGTTTAGCACTTACGGATACACATATACATGTGCTCAGGTACATATAAAAATACATATAGGGATGTAAAGGATTGTGCTAGTAGTGATGTGGAGAATCAATATAAATCAAGTAGACTGTACTCTTAAAAACATGTAATCTGATTAGAAATATAAAAAACATTTACACTTCAGGACTCAGGGCCATTAATACAAATACATAACACAAATAAATACACACACACAAATATATATGTATACACTTCTGATTTCAGTACTTTTTTCAGAATGGAGAACTGGAAACATAGGCACAGGCGCTACTCTCCTCTCAGACTCTGGTCATGACCAGGGAACTGGCCTTACAGGGCCACTGTGTTCTAGACAGCGTGATCGGGTCACTCACAGGAGGTGAGAAGTGGCTCAGGCCACTGGAGTGCCAGGACTGAACACCTTCTGTCAAACAGACAGAAGGGTCTTACTCTGAGCGATGCAAAGGGAATTTGAAGAAACACACTGAAAATTATAGGCGGTGCTGACAGAGGAATGAGATGAATGGTTTACACGGCCAGAAGCCACACAGACCCAAAGGCTGAGATTTTAAAAACAGGAAATTAGAGTAAGCGCAGAATATCACTCTGAAAAATCACAGGCGAGTAAGTTAGGTTGCCAAGGAGGACATCAAAAACAAACAGTTAAATGAGTTTTAGGAGACTGGTAGACACTTTAATGGGGGCAGTGGGGACTTGAGGCTAGAGTGACAAAGGAAGGACGTGGGAGAGGGAAACTGAGAGGTGACAGGCAGTGTGACAAAACGTTACTATCACTATTCTAATAGCATCAACTCTGGACCACTGCGACATCTTCTAGTGACTTAAAATGAAGAAGGTGTATGAGATAATAGATCATCAGGTTATTATTACAAAGGAGAGGGAATAAAGGAACTCAATCCTTCCCAGGAGGAGCACTTTCAAAACTGAGTTGTGAGGGTTGAGCCCTCCTTTCTGAGCCCTTTGGTTGTGCGAAATTCTCATCTTTTACCAAATTACCCACCCTAAACCTGCCTCTCTTTATCAGTGTATCACACACAGGGACGTTTTCTCCTATGGCAACACTATGAGTAACAAAGGCCACTGAATAATTCCAATGCCTGGTTCGCATATGTTTAGATTTCCATCCAAGCGAGTTAATTTTACAGTCAAAAGAGAAATGACGATTCTCCCCCCTCCCCCCCCCCAGCCCAAGTGCAGGACAGAGCAGGGGTGTGGCTTGCACAGCACCTGCTGCTTAATGATCTGCACTTGCTTGGGGCCCAGAGGTCCTCACACTCCATTTGTGTAAGTTCTTGGCCATTTCTACCACTGATCAGGTCAATTTCAAGACAGAACCTGTTGAACCTGAAACCATCACCCTTAATGGTCCAGCTAATGGTCCCCATTAGGAAGGAAGTCATTTAGATTGAAGTAAGTTGTAAAGCAATGTCACGCATTACATGGGAAAATTCTGCCTTATGCCCATTGGTGACCTTCCTGTTTAAATTTCGTATGTGATGACAGACCCTAAGCTCCACAAGAGGAGGGACCAAGAAATCCCATAGGAGCCACTACAGACTCAGGACTAATAACAGCACCTGAAATATAGTGGGCATCGACAAATACGTGCTGAACAAATGAAGGGATGAGTGATAATGTGTTATTAAATTTCCTATTTGTCTGACATAAACCATCACTAAAGGTTGGAGAATGTTAAACACTGTCATTTAACGTTACACTTTAAAATGCTGAATCAGTCTCTGTTTCAGATGTGAGAAACAGAGTTGAATTACATGCATATTTGCGCTGCAGTTTATTTTCAACCAAGCAACCTTAATCCCAACCCACTTCCCTCTACATTAGGAATAAAAAAGCTGAGTGATACGAGACTCTTTCCTCAAACGGACACAGAACCGTTGGAACCAATCTCGTTTCACAGGAAAGCCATCAAGAATGACAGGCACCACCGCACTGAGTGTGTGTAGGTGTAGACACACAAATGTCGAGCCTTTCATCATTCTGAGAGCCAAGGGGGGCAGGGCACAGGAGAGAGGGGAGGAGAGCGGGGAGGAAAGGGAAGACACACTTTCCATGTTTCTGCGTGCATTAGCTCTGTAATTGCTTCCATGTCTCTTGGCATTGTCAGAAGCGAAGCACTTCCAGACTGTGATCTGCCCATGTCCTCATCGCTGAAGAAGGCTGGCCACCGTCTGCACGGCAGGAGTAGCCAATTCTTCTCCATGACGGGCAAATTTCCCACACTACTAAGAAATTGGCCCAATATGGTTTTCAGCACCAGAGACCTTACCAACATTACCGAGTATCGCCCCTAAACTCTTATCCTGGCCACCTATCAAAACCCTGCCTCTGAACTGGGCTCCCTGAACCTACTGGGTATGTTTTTAGAGCCATGGCCGAGTTTTCTCAGGCCTGTTGCCCTTAACCCCTTTTTCGCTTCTGATGTAGGATGGATTTTATGGTGGATAATGAGAGGGTCAGAACAATAACCATGAAGGGCTCATCAAAAATGCTGGAAGATAGGAAACATGTGTCCTGGCAACGTGGACAATGGCGTGTGGCCTTAGAAACTGCTCATTTCATGTACCTGAAGGTGGCCTAACAGAATGTCCTTACAGAGGACACTTCAGAGGTCATGACCCTTCCTGGCTGAAGAAGATGCCACCTCCTTTCACATCTGTGACTTTCACTCCACGGGTCTGCACCTGGGGACCGAGGGACTGGCGGGAGAAAAGGAGAAATGCCGGAGGTCACATTTATCTATGCTTGTTTTTTTTTTCTTTTTCTGGCCACTTTAGGGAGATTCGATTTCAGAGTTGTAAATTCTGGCCCCAGATACTGTGACGGCACTGCCAGGTCTCGGACAGCTGCTGTTCCTGCCCCGCCAGGCCCCACCCTACGCAGGTCAGGTTCCCTGCCTCCAGGTTACACAGATCAGTTATTTACTTCTTGACAGCATTTTCAGACTCTAAAACAACTTTCTGTATTTGTGTCCAAGACAGTAAGTTTCCTGAAGACAAAAATCGCACTTTGTAAGCCGCTGAGCTTGGCCTTTATCAGTCCTTGACGTGCACAAATCAAGCTGTGACCGACCTGCACGGGAGGGCTTTTGTCCCACACTGCTTGTTTCTGAGAGGCCCATTCACCCTGGTTTCAAAGGAGCAAGTCCAAGAGGAGGGGGAAGAGGGAGGTCCACTCCCTCCTACAGGTTATGGAGTTAGGGAGGTTCTGGAATACTACTTCTTGAAGGGACTACTTTCTGAAGATATCTGAATGGCCACAAATCAGTGGCTTGCTATGGTCACTGTTTGGAGGGTCCAGCTGGGTCCAGCTAGTTAGAAATTGGCACAAAGAGTCAACTGATTTTACCATTAGGTTTTTTGACTTTATCTAACAGACAGTTCCTGAACATCATAAAAGCCTTCTTAATTTGGCTCCATATTGTGTAAGGCAGATGTCCTCAGTTACTAAACCGATTAGTAAGTGGTTTGCATTACTCCAATGGTTGCCACTGTTATTGCAAACAAGAAAATAGCTGAGTAGGGCCGCAAGGCAGTGCTTCTCTTCCTCAGACTGGGGACAACAGGATGTCACATTCAAAAAGGACCCAGATACCCAGCCTTGGGCCTGCTGCAAAGATCCATTCTCAAAAAACACTACTTTGTGTGCTCAACAGTGCTATGTGTTTCAAAACTGAATGTTCCATTCATTGGCTTCTTGAAAAATATGATGGAAGGCAGGACAGAGACCAAAGGCAGGTTCCAGAACCGCCTGAACTGCCCGGGAGTATCTCGACCTGGATCTGAAGTGCACTAAGCCTTTAAAATCACCTCACACTCTGCCATCATTCCAGGCTGTTCTGTTATCTGGCAAATACGAATGAAATACCCACCCCCTGCCTCAGTCTGCATGAGTCCTTCCTTGAGGAGTCAACTTCCTCAATAAAAAGCATAATAATTTCCATGAAAGTCATAAAAATCTTTTCTTTCCCCTGTCATCAGAGCATTTATTTCTCTTAGCTTACTGGGTGCTATGTACTCAGAAAAAGACCTCCCCAAAAACAGCGCCTGCAAAAAAACCCCACGGGGCACCCTTCATTCAGATACAAACACACGGCAAAACCACTTTCCCCCGAGTGAAAGGTCAAAGGCACCAAGGACAGACACCAGCCTCTCAGCACTGCCAAGTGTTCTTCACTGCACTAACCAGAGTTTGTAACTTGTGCTTATTTTCATGGTGATTTGGCCAGTGCCTGCCTCCTCTATTTGACTATAAGCTGCTTTGAATGTGAACCAGCTTTGTACTTGTTGATTACTGTACATGCAGCCTGACACTTGTCAGGCCTTAAACATTTGTTGAGGAAGGAAGGAAGGAAGAAGAAAGAGGAGGGGAGAGAGACAGCAGACAGGAAGGAAATAAGGACACTCGCTGCAAAAGAGAAAATGCCGCTTAATGGTTTGGCATTAGAAGAGTTTGCCTAATTTTTTTTTTTTTGCCTAATTTCTTTCATGGAAATAGTGCCAACCTAAAAATACTCAGGCATCTAACATGAACTATATATTCACAGAGAGTGGCTGCCCTCAGAAAACACTGAGACAGTTCTTTAAAATTTTAGACCAACCATGTAATTGGACCCATCAAGGGAGAAATTGGTTTTCTATGCCTGGAAATTGGAGGGGGAGAATTTATTATTTCTGAATTTTCAAAATAGCATTATTTAGTTGGAAAGTCCAATTGTGCAGATTTATCAACTTCTGAGGCCAGATCGGGGTCTAGGTGGGTGACTTCTGCACCTGACAGAAACACGCCCTGGGGTCTAGGTCATGTACACCGTTGGCTCCGAGCTCATTGATAGGCTGCACAGCTACCAGCAAGCTCTCGGCACATCTGCCAATGGTCATGTGTTAAAGCTGTTGATTGGAGAGGCACTGGTTGGCCAATCTGGGTACTGTTGGAACTGCACCTGCAGTAATTTTGCACTTGAAGGACTGCGGGCCTCAGAGAGGAGCACCAGTGAAGTACTGGTGAGAGGCTCAGCGCTGCCTCTAGTGCTGCTGCAGGGCTTGAGACGGCCCTCTCACTGTAATCTAGGAAGTCAAGGGCCCACAGCGCCAGAGTGGCTGCAGGGGCTGGGAGGGCTGGGGAAGCGGGGCGGGCAGGGGGAAGAATTGGGGCCCAGATGCAGGAAGGGTAAAAGCACAGGCTCCTCAGGGTCTCAGGGCTGGGGAGTTCTCCCATTTTCCCTCAGACTTTCAAAGAGTGAGAAAGTTCCCGGAGTGGAAGCTGGTACTTGGAGGTGCTTGATATTTCAACTTCAAAGATAAATTTCGATTTCTAAAATGGTAGGGATTAACATGTGTTTAAATAATATAAAGTAAGCTTGAAGTTTAATTTTCTCTGGGTAAATACACTCTTATTCACCAATGATGGAACTATCAGAGATGAAGTCATGCTAGAACGTGAAGTACCTAGAGCAAAAACCAGCCAAGTTTTTCTTCTTCTTGAATGGGGAATGGAGGGCAAGTGGGCAGTCTTGCCACCTGATAAACAGACTATTTGGGGAGTATCTGCTCCCTGGCATTAATAAGCAGTTTCTCCATCGATGTGTAAATTAACAACTAAATGTGCACACTTTCCAACTGCAAGTGCCTATACTTTCTTGTGCAGAAGCTCCTTGAAGACAGTATCCCCTGCACCTGGCAAAGGTGTGTCTGGCAGACAACAGGTGCTCAGAGGACATTTGCTGACTTGAATGAGCCTCTCCATGTACCTGTGGAATTAGCACTGTGCCTGCATCCAGCTCAGTTCTGTACATGTCAGGAAAATTAACGGGGGGGAAATTGAAGCATAAAAAAGAACGAAATGGACTGTGATGGTGTTATAAGACTGTATACAGTGACCAAGATGCATCAAACCCCACACATAAAATGATGAGCTCTACTCTGCATAAATAATACCTTAAAAAAAAGAGGAGGGAAAAATTCAATAGCCAAGTAGCGTGGGTCAGGACAGGGACCCAGATCAACGATCACTACAGAAGGAGGCGGAAGGTATTTCCATGTGTGTATTAGAAATTTGTATGTCTTCTTCTATGACAAACCTATTTGGATCACTTATCGATTCCTTTATGGCGCTTTGAATTCTAAAACATAATTTGTAAAAGGTTTTAAATATTAAAATACATGAATTGTGTCAATAAAAATAATGAAAGATTTATAGTACAAACGTGACATTTCTGAACATTTCTCCTGATATTGACAGAATAAGTTATTAATGGTTAGACTCTGTTAGGAGAAACCATAAATTTGATTGGTTGTATAATAATTTTAAAAAATTTTAAGACACTGTGAAAGAGCCCGTGAAGAGAGTGCTTGTCACATGCTTTCACAAGAGATTATGTTGGTCGTCCTGCATCACAGGAAATGTCCTAGCTTGCGGGGAGGTGGGTGGTGGACATGGACTGTTCCCTAAAGAAGACAGATGGTCGTCCGGTAAAATCTGACTTTCAGGAAGCATGTCTCCTGAATTTTACTAACTCAGTCTATTGCTCTATTTTATCAAACTCTCCCAAATTTATCTGTTCAAGTTTACTTAAGATATGTAAAGTTTCAGGGGGAAAAAAACATACCTTCCAGACCATCATACCTTCATTAATACAGAGAGACAGGTGACAAGGTTACATGACACTGCCTTTCTGACGTATCTTCTTACTGAAAAATTATTAGCCCCCAGCAGCCCACTGTCTGAGCACCTCCACTCCCCTCTCTTTATGAAGTCACCCTCTGCAACAGGCAGGACACCAGGGCTCCCACATCCTCATTTCACAGAGAGTGACAGAGAAGTTAAGTGGCTTGTGAAAGGTCAAACAACCAGCCATTGGTCAGGACCAAAATAGAATCAGGGTTTGCTGATCTCCTTGTCTCTTGCTCGGACGAATCAAGGACAAGAGAAGTGACCCCTGAGCTGCAAAATAACAGGACAGCCTTTTGATCTTCTCATCCTTGAACAGGATGAGCTAACACATCTATCTGGTTTAGCATCTCTCTGGACACCCAAAGGAGAGGCTATTGAATTGGTGGGGAAAATTGAAGGCCAGGAGTCCAAAAGTTAATAACTTCCACTTTCCAGTGGTTTCCTATAACCTCACGTAAAAACTGTGTCTCAGTTTTGCTCTCTCTGAAATGGCACATTATGAACTACTTATTGAATATGCTAATCTTTCAACAGAAGTAACATATCCTTGGGTATTGACACTTAAAGCTTTGGGAATGGAAGATACCAACATGGTTTTTGAGCATGCCCCTTACCATGAAAACAAGAATCAAGAGCTGGTGACATCCTGAGAACAGCACACTGCACCCTGGAGCAGGACCACTGAGGACAGGGCTGAAGAACCAACACCGATTTAAAACGAAGCTTACTCATCGTGCAACAGGGCAAGGAGCCCTCAGTCCGGCACTACTGCGTTGTATCACCTCTGCCGCACACATCAGGCTTGACACAGGGCCTTATTTAATTCACAGACATGCTTGTACTTCTGCAAAACTGAAAGCTTTTAATTACTATTTGTACAGCATCTAAGACAATTAAATGCTTCTGATTACCCTTTTGTTTTTTAAAAACATAGGAGCAGAGAGTAAACACTTCTACACAACCATTAGAGCAAAATGCCTTCTGAGGCAGGAGGCTTTGAATACATTGTGCCTTATAAAAAATGTATAAAAGGATAGCACAGAAAAAGGCTGTGAGGCGTGACATGGCCTATCATGTTGTGCATGCATGAGTTAGCTCTTACAAGATCAGAACCAGGAGCTAAGATGAATACCATTCAACCTAAGCCTGATGTGTTGGAAGTTCAGTATCACATTGCTCAGGGTCAGCTGAAAGAGCCACTCAAAGGTATCCTCTCTGGAGAGTCATGCATGTTAAAAATATTTGAGCAAATGTGTTATTTATCACCTAAAACGAAGACTCCATTCTCCATTTTAAAGTGAACAGCGACCACATTTACTTAAGGATACTGTCACATCTGTGGTCTTTGTTTTTGATCATGAATGTATTATGAGCATCCAACATGTTCTCACATTAGTCCCAGGTCTGGAGGTGGCCATCTGGGCACCTGCAGAGAGTAACAGGAACCTGGAACTGCAAGAAGTCAGCAAGGTCCCTTTGGACACTGTCATCACCAGAGAACCAGTGGTCTTTCTGCATGATGCCTAACCTACTTCTATTGTGTTTGACATTTCACAGAACATTTTGATTTTTGTGACATCAATAGAATTTATACCATTCTACCCATTTGGCAATAAAAGTGACTCGGAGAGGTAACTCTTCCAAAGTCACACAGCTACTAAGTGTCAGAACTCAGACAGGTCTTCTAAACCAGCCCATCTGGCATTCAATGGAATCTCTTAACGGTCTTAGAGAAAGATGAGGGGAGAGGTGTGATATACAGGAATAGGGGGAACTCTATCACTGGCCATCATTCGATTTGCCAACCAGGGCTGGTGGCACTTGAAGGAGACAGGATGGTCATCGTCTTGAGCCAGACTACCCAGAGTCAAAGCCAAGTTTTGCCATTACTAGCTGTGAGATCCTGGGCAAGTTTCTTAAGTCTCTGAGCCTAAGTTTTCTCATCTTTAAAATGAAGGCAGTAACAACCTACCTCCTGTGACTGCTCTGTGAGTTAAATGGATTAATATTTGTAAAGCATTTAGAATGACACCTGCTATTCAATAATTTCTGTGTAAGCTTTGGGCAAGTGAATGAATACAGTGCTCTACCACGAGGTAGAGCGTTCTCCTCCAGCTGACATAAACAACTTACTGATGAAGCTGTAACAGACATCACCTCACTGACATCATACTAAAAGTTCCTTTTAACTAATCCTGATACTTTTCCTTGCCATACAGGCCTCTTTCCTCACTGATTTTAAAAAGCAAAGCAACCACTACTGGACATCCAACCTGTTTCCCAGACTCCTAGGGTCTCTCCTCTCTCCGAGGCTTAGAAAACCAGACTGATTTCACCAAATAATTACATGGGTTGATCAAAGGAAGAAACTCTTTCTGCCAAAGTGGTCACGGGCACCCCCACCAGCGCAGTGTGGCTTGAGACCCGCAGCCCTGCCCATCAGGCTCTGGTTGTCTCCCCAGCTTCTGTGACCTCACAGACTCGGTGTGTACGTGGAAAAGGTCTACTATGGATAAGATCTGGCCACTCACTGTCAGTTACGACTGCACATGGCTTGGTCTTTTGCTCTTCTGAGGGCATGGTCTGTACATTTCTGTGGTCTGGAGTTCTCACAGAGACACAATTCAAATACATTAATTAAAAGGATTTTATCTTCAAAATTACTAGTACCATCCCACAGGATGATGTCCATTTAAAAAATTATTTGCTGCTTTCCTGCACTTACCTTCTAGAAACTGGGTTACACTGGCGCCACCCTGGCTGCTAAAGGGAAAAAGGCCCTTCATGCTTGGTCTCCACATACCAATCATTAACGCATAAATGTCAGATGTGTTTCAAAGGAGGGTGGTGTAAAATGCGAAAATCAACCTATTTTTCACTCTATGATAGGGTGAAGAGGCACACATAAAACCAATTCCTAAGAAAATTAGATTTTTAATACCACTGACAACGAGGAGCACCAAACTGGATTAACAGTGGTGATGAGGAACTTGAATCCACCTATGTTTTCATCACGCATTTTAGCATTTTCTTCCTCAGGTCTGTTGTTTTTCCTCCACGGCTCAGTCAAGTGTCGGCTATGACTTTTTGAGGAGCTTTGAGTAATGGGATCAGCTAATGTTCTGTACATGAAGAAACTCCGTATCATTCGCTTCTCTAAAAATACGGCTGCCTGCCACCGGAGCCAATCCCCGGTGATGAATAGCTACAGGGACGAGTAGGTCTCTAAATTTACTTCATATCTGACAGCCCTTCAGCAGATACGGATAATGAATCCCTCTGACTCACAAATTCGACTCCCTCCTACTACAAGCAAGCCTTTTCTTTTTGATACGAGACAGGGCGAGGATTCTTAATGACCCAGTGCGTTCCTCCCTTCCCCTTTTCACCCGCCCAGCAAAAATGTGTTAACCGCCTGTAGTATCAGGCTCTCAGCAGCTGCTGGGCTGGACATAAAAAGTTGCGTAAGACACACATGCTCTTCACCCATTAAAAGCCCATCAGTATCTGATTTGGTGCTACCCATCAAAATGAAGCTGGAAAAAATGTTAACCTGTGTGTGTATGCATCACACTGCTCTAGCTTCCTGACCTCAGACGCCCACGTGGTTGACCTGTGAATTGAACACTTTGATCTAAGAGTTCAGCGCCACACGTTGGTGTAGGGGAAACCGTGTTTGCTGAGTGTGTAGTTCGGATTCATCCACACAAAAAATGTTTATGTAGCCCCTATTATGTGCCAGAAACCATATGCTACCTGATGAGAGGAACCCAGTGGTGATAGTAAATGGACAGAAATACATAAAGTCCGCTACCCACTGAACTGATAACTTCAAGAAAAAAACATCTGATGTATTGGTTGCATGTTTTAGCTAATCAAAGCTTAAAGTTTTACGCTTTATACTAAGACCACTACATATTCCACTGTGGGTGTTTAGACAAGGCAACGGTCCTTCCAGAGTATAAACATCTTTGTGAGGTCTAAGGCTTCAAGGTACGTTTAAAATTTCTCAAGAATTAAGTCTAAAGAATTAAAGGGCTTTTGTCAAACCATTACATTGAGACACTCATGTAATAAGAATCTTTTCTTTTCAAAACGCACCACCACCACCCACTCACTCAACCTCACACCACGAGCAGTGTCTGGCTGTGCTCAAATCCCATCCTTGGACCGTCACGTCCCATTTTGATTTATGACTCCGAGAATATCGCTAAGTGGGAGTGTCACCTAGTTTTAAAGAGCCACGAAGGGACTTGTGACTTATCCAAATTTGGTGTAATCAAAAGATTTGATACAACATCTGAAACCGTCAAATTTGCCCCAACATGCTATCTATTACTGATACCATCAGTGTTTCTCATTAACGCCCCTTCACATCTGTTTTTCCCCCGCATTTCACACAAACACTATTGGTCTATTATGCTTGTGTACAGAAAGGGATCATTTCATGTTCAAAACACTGTTAAAGGTCTTTTTGACCATTATTCATTCTCATTTGTTGTTTTCACTTCCACTGTGTTCTGTAACCAGGCCCTGTGCTAGGCACTGCAACTAGAAAGACAAATGAGAAGTGGGAAATCTATAATTGAGCTATTATATCATATTTTAAAAAATTAAGCAGGAGAAATGCGAGGAACATAATAATCAAAGCATAGAAGCATTTGCCAGAATTGAATTTGTTAGGAGTTATTTTTGCCCAATTACTGCTTTAATTGAACCATCCATAACTCCTTCCTCTTGTATTTTTCGTGCAGAGGAGGCCAGACACACGAGGTTAGACGTGGAGCTAGGGGCCAGCACTCTTTCTAACAGCAGAGACTCCCCAAAGTCCGTCAAAACCACTAGAAGAAGAAAACAAGAAGTGATGGTCCCGGAAAACGACACCGGTCAAATCCAGAACTTTGGTTTCATCTCTCATGTTCCTGGGCCGGCTGCACAGAGGGGACAAGCTGGAACCCCGACGCAGTTAACTCTACGTATGGGGGCCTGCTGGGGGACCCGGGTCAAGGTAAACTGTGGTGTTGAAGAAGGAAGTCTCTAGAGCCCAGCTCCACCAGAACAGCAGAGACCCTTCCCAACTTCGATTTAAGGGATGCTTACTTCCAACGCAGGACAACTACTGTGCAGGTACATTCACCTGCCTCAGCGTTGCGTGTGTGTTTGCGAGCACAAATATGGGGGACGGGGCTGCCTCCCCGTCACGCCTATCTCGACCACTGTCTGCGGCATCATCTTAATTACTGAGACAAGGCCACCGAATGTGACCATCCCGTCTCCTTCACCCTCTGATACATCTCTATATTCCCTGAGCAGCCAATTAGTGACAGCACAGCATCCAGGAGAATGACTCCTATAATATTCAGTGCCCCCAATTCCCCACGCACCATCTAGCGGTGATGATAATTATATTATCAGTAATGATGATGCTGATGATGGGAATCTCAATGAATTTAAAAAACCTGAAAAGGCCATTTTAACAGTGAATGGAACAGAGCCTTGATTTTCCTTTTGGAAACATTTTCCAAGAAACGCAAAGTCCTCATATTACCTGGACGAGAATCACCATGGCCTCTGGGTTAGAAAGCAGGTTAAAACCATCATGTTTTCAAATAAGAAGATACTGATTTACTGAATGATTAAACACTGCATTTCCTTGTTTCCTGGCTTTCCCAAACGCTGAGAGCAAGGTGATAAAGTGGTTTTTAAGTTGGGGCACAGGCTTCAGACATGGGAAGGCAAGGTTTTTATTTGTTGTGACTCAGTTTCAAAACTGTCTTCCATCATAACTTCACTCACACTGGCCTGTCTTGGTCTGCAAAGCGCTTTTGTTGCCTAAACTCCTCTTGCCTCACAGATGCCCAGATTAAAATGGATCATTACGATTGCCTTCCCCCAAATACATGTCATTGTCCAGAGTTTGCTGCCACGTGAACTCTTCCTGAAGTAAACATGAGGACATCTCTCTGGCTATCCACCACATGTACTGCACTTCTATTAAAAAATATGTCAACAAACAAAAAAACCACAAACACAGCCCCTTTTTAATCCTTCCTTTCCATGAATCAGTACTAGCTCAACCAATAACTACAATCTCTCTAATTTAAGTGTATGTGTGTGTGTGTGTGTGTGTGTGTGTGTGTGAGAGAGAGAGAGAGAGAAAGAGAGAGAGAGAGAGAGAGAGAGAGAGAGATTAGGGTCAGGGACACACACACACACGTGTGTATGTATGTGTATACGTCAGTAGGAATCAGTCTGGCCTGATCTTTCTTCAACTCCTATAGGCGTTTCGGATTCACTTTTCCATATCAAATAACCCATAATCTCGAATTGTGTATGCGGCCTTAGTTAATGATCTCTTCCACTTCGTGCAATACATCCTGAAGAAACTAAAATGCTTACTGTATCTCCATGGCTGAATGAAGGAGAGTACGAAAGAGCCCACACAGCAAGATTTTCTGGAAAAGACATTAAGATCCAATACAAAAACCGTATGTTAAAAAGTGTCAGCTCAG